>NDXB01015960.1:3956-16610 GCA_002631895.1 Agapornis roseicollis
TTTTTTTTTTTTTTTTTCAATTTATTCTATCTTTTCTCAGTGGAAAAATTTGAATTTTGAAAGAGAGCACCTTAACTGAATTTCATTAAGAATAATGAGAAATGGTTACTATTTTGAAAAGGCGTTATGGATGAGGTTTGTTGAGGTTTTTATCTCTGTTGTAGAAGAGATATTTCACAACCTTGCTCACTACCTAGTTCGCATATTTAAGTAGTCATATAGTACGAAAGCCTTCCTTAATATCTAATGTCTAAATCTTCCTTTCTGTAAACTAAGATCTTTATTTCATGCCCTATCCAGCATAGAGAGTGCTGTTGTCTTTATAAAAACTTTCTGTTTGATACTGAAAAACTCATATCCTGGAGTTTTCTCTAACTTGAAAAATCAGTTCTCTTCAAACTTTCTGTCAGTCATATTTTATAAATACATTGCCCTCCTAATTATTTTCCATAGGGAGACACCAGTTAGTCTGTACGCAAAGATATTATTCCCAAAACAGGTCAAAATACTCTAAGAGATATTATAAATGTCAAATAAAACAGAGGAATGATTTGTATGCATCATTTAGTGAGTAATTCTCTCTAAATATGTTAAACTAGGAGTTTTCTTTCAAGAATTATTTCTCATTTCCATACACTTATTTCTAGTCTTGTATGTATGCATCTGATTCCACTTTTCTGAGAGTGGCACTTTGTCCTTTTTTAACTGAATTCTGTTTTCTTGACTTTATATGGTTTATCTGGTCTATGAAGATTACTTTGAGCTCCAGTCCTCTTTTCAGTAGTTTGTCAACTATCCCAGCCTGGATTCCTGCAGTTTGTGTGAAGTTATGTTTATTTTATCATTTAAGCTAGTGATAAAAGGCTGCTCACCAGCATAGGATTCAGAGCAGACTTTCTAGTTGGAAAACAAACCAGTGCTAATTGATCCCTGAGTATGATTTTTAACTGGTTTTGTACCCATGTAGAGATTCATCACAACATTCACTTGCAGAAGTGGTAAATAGAACTTTTCATTCCAACATCAAAATATACCATATCTGTTGCCTTCTGCCTTGTCTACTAGGTCAATCACCTTGCCAGGAAAAGAAATTTGGCTGGCTTAACGTGATTTGTTCTTGACAAATCTATGTTAACTCTTTCTCATCACCTTCTTTTTGTCTGGATTTTTGTAAATAGGTTGTTTAGTAATTTCTTCTACTATCTTTTTGAGTATCAATGTTAGTCTGTCTGGTCTGTAAACTCCTAATAATTTTATTCTTTTAAATTAGGGTAATCAAACATTGAAAGATTGTCAGGTTGTTGGTATATATTGCCAAAAAATATTTTTAACTACCTGACTTTGCTATTTTAAATTGGTGGAGAATAGTGTACTTTATAGACATAGTTTTTATAGGAAATTGCTTTCTACATCACATCTTTCCTAGATATATATCAGACAGGCCTGAAAGAGAAAATAGGGGATTGGCCCAAAGCTTTCTGGAAGTGATGGAAAGTCTCCCAGCTGAGTCTTCAGACTTTGGATAAGGCTCTTAGTATGTGTCTGGCACTTGTATCAGTCTGGCACCTGCATCAGTTTGACAGACAGATCAATTTGTGAGCCTGGCTATGCAAACTGAAAAGTCTTTAAAAAGGCTCTGCTGCTATACAAAACAGGAAGCAGTGACATACTGACCATAATTTCACTGATAAATGTAGCACTAGATACTTTGTGGGAGTCACGACTGTGCTAGTGTTTTCTGTGTCAGTAATTGCAGACATTAATAGAACTGCAGTGTATTACAGCGGAGAAAGGAAAAGTGCAGAATTTAAGGAATTCACTCTGATGAAATGCTCTAAGTATTTGCCCTAAAATATGCTATAATAAACCTGCAGCCAATTAAAATATCTGGAGAAAGTTTATGTTATTCAAAGATTTTGTTTCTTTTTTAAAAAAAAAAAAAATAAAAGCCCGCAAAAAAACCCCACAAACAAACAAACAAAAACCGCACTAAATATATACCAAAGAAAACTAACCGCATTCAAATATTTTTCTGTTCTATTTATGCAATTGTAAGGTCGCCATCTGGTGGTTGTTTTAACATAAAAATGTGAGATTTTTGAACAGCTGTTGATTTGTAGTCATGGGGTTTAAATTTAACAAAAATGAACTAAAAAAAATGGGTTAAAATGCTACCATGTTGAGGGTTTCTTCCAAAACTTTTGCAAAATATTTTCTAAATAAAACATGAGATGACAAAAAAGATCAACATCTTTGTAATGACTCTCCTAGGAAAATGTAGGGAATAGAGGTTACTATAATAACTTTAACCAGGATGCTCTATGGACCTAAATGGTGAGATGCATTCAGGTGCCTATATAAAAACTCGTATTCAGGGAAATCAATTTGACCAATAAAAATGTTGTCAAAGATTATCTATTAGGTTCCAAAATCAAAGACAGGATTTATCTTACCCAACTTCAGCTGTAGGAGATATAAACCAGCTAGTTGTCTGGGATACTTCTGTTGTCAGTTAATACACATCCCTTTAAATAGCAATTCATCTTCACCTAATAAAGGCATGTAAAATAAATACATTGAAGCACCCTCTGGAAGGGCTCATCTCTGTCTTTAGTTGATTAGTTGTGCCTAACCTTTACACAAGTAAAGAAAGATGAAATCCAGTCTGGGGTTAAGTGTGGGACATTCTCTGATGGCTAGGAAATCTTCCTTTCTGCATCTATCTTGTTCATCAAACAAACCAGATGATAGTGAGCTGTTGAGGCCAGAAGGATAGTAACAAAGTAGCAGCAGGACTTGACCTTTTTCCAGCCACTTTTCCCGTACAGATACCTATGCACTGTATCAAGAGATTGTAAGATGTAACTGTGACTTCACTAACTATGAGGTTTTTATTCAATTTAGGACATCCCTTCCATTTTTTTTTGTTTGTTTTTCTGCTAGGAGAGAAGAATGAGTCAGCTTAACAGAAAACAAGCAGCCTCTCAGTTAGTGCCTGTAACCATGACCTGGGATGCAAAATAGATGTCATTTAACAAATTATCAAGATACAGAACACCTCTGTTTCCATGCTCTAACTGTATGTTCCTTACACATTGTACAATCTGTTGTTAGAGGATACTTTTAATTGCCAAGCAATACTTCAAAAATGTGCTACATGAATTTCCCAGCCACTTCAGGCAATAGCAAACTAAAGCCTTGAAATATCATTTTCCATTAAAAATTTTGATGTAATCCATACTTGACATATTGGCTAACTACTGGAACAGATCCTTGAAAGTTGCCATGAAAATGCTGCAAGTTTGGCAAGGTCTGCCTTGCTCTAGTTCAGAGAATCAAAGCAAGATTTAACAGTAAAGTTTATTGTGTTTTAATTACGACTTTATAGTGTGATTGTAAAGGAAACCTTGTATTTCTGGTTAAGAGATAAGGAATCAAAACTCACAAAATATAACATTTTGTTTATTTTGTTAATGGTACCAATCCCTCATCGTTACCCCAAACTCCTGTCATAAATGTGCACCATTGTATATCAACACACCACCACAACCAACACACATTTGTTACCTTTGAATATATGCTAGACTTCTTTGGTTGTAAAATTAGGTTTTACACTGTACTGTGAGAAATTAATGTTTCATGTAATGTGCTTCATTACCAGTTTTAGTGCTGATGCAGTCCTTGATGATGTGCAGTGTCTCCTACCTGTGGGACCAGTCTCAGTGGTCATTGAGTTCAACCAATGCATGTCCTGTAATAGTGTTTTGGTATCTTGATCAACAAGCTTGTCATAGAAAGCCGAAAAAACTAATTTAATTTGCCATTAATGTTGCTTATAGAACTAGCTAAGCATAACCAACTAAACAGGAAATTTGGTTTATGGTCAGGCACTTGAGACAATGTGAAAGAGATGTAGCTGAGCATTTCTATTTCCATAAGTTAAGAATTACTTTTGACAAAGAGCATCAGAGTTATTCCAGATTTAAGCCCATGCAACTTTGCACTTCAAAGAGCATAGGCATGAAGTGTTAGACAGCTCTAGAATTAGATACCTCATTGATGCTGCTGAATCACATATGAAAGCTTGTGTTCTGAAAAACATGTGTTGGCAAAAGTACTGAAATAAAGTAAGAATGGAAGGACTCATCTGTAAAAAGAGGAAGAAAAGAATGTTCACTTTTAGGCAGGACACGATGTATCTACTGGGTTTATTTTAACATGATAACTTCACAATTGCCTCAAACCTTGGTTTTCTTGCATTGAGCAAATCATGGTCATTAACAAATGCATAGCACAAAGGAACTAAATGATCTTTCCCTAAGAAAAAGAAGACATGTGAGGCCCTTCGAAAGTAAAAAATGCAATTCAGTTAGGTTTTTGCTTCACTAGCTCAACCCAGAATTGTCAACAAATGCAAGAAGATAGAGAAAAAAGCTACCATGATTTCATGACATGTTGATCATTTGTATTTTTGCCTGAAATGTTCTTATTCAGGGAATTTACATTTTTATTATAGTAATTAAACCTAGGTAGAATTTAGAAAAAAAAAATAGTCAACTCAAAATTAAAATTTTAGATTTTCCAAATAAACTATGGGAATTGGTCACATTTGGAGGCTAAACAATCTCTATGTGCCATATCTAGATGAAATTAATTGCAGTTTAGAGAATGAAGACATTTCAGACAGAATAAAGCTTGAAAAAGGACCTAGTATTTAAGCTAAGACTGTCCAGCTTGCAAATTTTGTGACTAACTCATTGGTGGCTTTGGTTTATAACACATTTGCCCAACTTCTCACTGAAAATTTCTTAAAGAGAGCTAGTTTTTAATTTTACTTCCAAAATCATTGTTATAAAACTTATTTTAACAGAATGACTAATATCTTGAAATTATATATTTGAAAATATTTTTCCTTTTAATTTTCAATTTAGTTTAAAACTGTGTGGGGTTTTTTTAGACTAATGGTTGAATATATAATGTAAATGCAAAAAAGAAGTGAAATAAAAAATAAATACAGTTCCCTTTTTTGTGGAACACTGGGAAAAAGGATCTTTTTCAGTAATTTTTATAAATGCTAAAAAAATCCTGAAGAGAACTTCTACCTTCCAGACATTGTAATTCCCTATTATCCTTTTGCTCATAAACCCTTTTACCAAAAAAATCACATCAGAGTTTTGAAGTTTCTCGGAAATGCTGCTTACAGTGTAAGTCATGGCTTCTCTAGTCCAGACTAAAGTAATATTCATTTTTCATCATGCAGATATTGCAAATTTTGTTAATAGAATATAAAAATCACAAAACATGCAGACTCCAATAACATATTATATTTGATATACATGGGTTTGGTACATTAAAGCATCTACATATAAATAGTCAGATGAAAATATGAATAGCACATATGAATTTTCACATTCCTTGAGACCATATCTTTTAAGCATGAGTACTTATTCATAATCTGTGATGTTAGTATGCACATATGTTAATAATATACATATTATATATGCTACAGTATTCTTAACTTTTTTAGTAATAGATTCATGAAGTACAGTTAAAAATTTATAACTTTCAGTCTTTTCTCATAATACTAATTTATTGTTTACTTTGGATTTCATCACCCTTTTTGTACGTCTCCTGGCTTTGCAAAACAGAACAAATTTGAATTGCACACAAACATAGCATACCTCCATTTACTGTAAATCTGTATCAGACCAAACCAGCATTGTTTACATAGGAATAAAGTGCAATATAATAAAAGATTACTGAAATGAATTGTATACAAATAAACCACAAATAAACTAAGTGTTATCTAGAAGTATAATGAACTGTTGATTAATAATGCATTAGAAGTTAACACTGAAGTCAGATTAGTCATCTCAGGAAGTTTGTATGCAATTTTTTTTTTCCTTGTCACTGATGGTACGGTAATAGTTTTTAAAGCAAGTGTGCTTCTATGATGAGTTCATTTAGTATTCAGTGTAATAGCACTGATAATAATGAGCTCATTTGGTTTCCATTATATAAGCATTAGGTAATGGATACCTATATTAAAGTGTTACTGTTATGGTGGCACTTTTTTTTTCTTCATTTGGCACACAGTGCTAAATCTTTAAAGTAAAGCTTTTATGCAAATTGTTGATGTTTTTATCTTTGAGTCCTGTCTAATTTTATGGACTCTGGAACCCCATTATTGTCAAAGTTGCTTTTGATATGAGACTCAGTAATTTCATTTGCCATCATTAGTTCCATCCCAGCTTTTTGCTTTCATCTTTTCTCCCTGTCAGCTTTTTACATACTGCTATTTGTAACATCATTCAACAAAAATAGACATTATTCTTTCAATGCCCTGCTAATGGGCATTGGTGCTAGAATCCCCCCTGACTATAGTTGATGTTGTACATCTGTGGTTTTAGTGCAGAAAATATTTATGTAAAAGATTAAGAGACTTAAGTACTAGGAAAGCATAAGCTGGAGTTTTATTTTATTTAAGGCTTATCATACTTCAAAATCCTTCAGAGTAGATGTTGTGGAACAGTTTTTTCATAGCTATTTAACTATGATGACATTTTAAAACTTAAAAATGCAGAATGTTATCAGATCACTTTTGGTTTTTATTGTGTGCAAATGCCCTAATAAAAATAGTAGTTGCAGCTCTTATTGTCTCAGCTTTCTGTGTTCATTCTGATTTATTTTTTTAAATCTGCACTGCTTGGTGATAGTTGCCGCTATGAGAGACCAAAATCAGTGACTGCTTTCTGACCTGTATCTGTCTACATGACCCTAGTCCTAGGGCAGTACATCCATATTTATTCCAATAGATCAAAGCTCAGCCAGACCATACTGTTGCAATTTCTTATGTGCAACACTAGGACCTTCTAGCAAAGCTCTCAGGTCTAACTTCCCCGGCTGTGTCAGCCACATGAATCTATGGCAAAATGATACTGGTATCCACAATTCAGCTTAAACTACAAATCTCTGAAATTCCCAAACTTCTTTTTAATTATAATTTTTGTCTGGAATGACAGAGATAAATAAGAAAGAGAAATAAAGTACCTGTCCCCCACTGATACTCATTTGAACAGATCCAGCAAAACACTATAGGAAGAATCAGTGTCATTGTAACGTGTGCTGAGAGAACACCTCTCCGTAAACATCTATAGGAGTAACTTTCAGAAGGACTGTGGCTCCTTAGGCACAATTGCTCTAGTTAACTGATCTCCATTGGTCACTGAACACTTGTACCCTCACTGGTGCATATTTCAGAGCCTAATTGCACCTGACTACACAGCAAGTCTGAGAGATAACAGGATTTTTTGCACACCCTTTTTAAATGGAAGTCAGGGGAAATGGAAACTTTTAATTCTTTTAGGCTCCTCATAAAACTCTTGAGTTCAGTGGTCTTGGAACAAGGGAAACAGTTAATGTACATTGACAGGAATATGTGCTTCCACAAAATACCTTACAGACTGCTTAAACCATAACAGTGTTAGAATTAGAATGCCTCCACTTTATGAAATAACACTGGATTTTTCCCCTGATTTCATGTTAATATTATATCCCAAATAATCACAGAACTTTTTTCTTTACTGAACTCCTGAAGAACACTTTGAAGTTCTATAGAAGCACAGACTCAGTTCCAGAAATCATCACATCAACTTCCTCATTGTCTGTTGATTTGACCATTCGTAGGGGATTCTAAGCTATTTGCACCCCACTGTGTGTTTTAAAATATTTTGACACTATATGTTAATTATTTTAAACATTGTCTTAGAACTAAATTAAATTTTCTGCTGCAATTTTGATAGAATAAAATTAAATTGCATGTGTGGCTCTTTTATTTAAAAAAGGTAACTTACCCTCCAATATCAAGTAAAAAGGGATCTTAGACCATATGTCAGTACTTTCGATCAAAGTCTTAATTCTAATGTGCATTCATAAATATGATTGATTTCAGAAATCCTCAGATGAAACCCATTGCTTTACCTTTTAGTATGTATCCTACTGATTAATCAAGAATCAGTAATTGAATACCTCCATCTTAGTATATACACTACAATTTACAACTACTAGGCAATGTGTTGGGTTTGTTTTTTTTTTTTTTCTTTTCTGGGTGAAAATGTAACAATGGCTTCTTAAATTAAATTTCAAATGTTTTAAATTCCTTGGATCAAAGTCTTATGAAATTAATTCTGTTCCATCTTGGTGGAGTACTTCCTTTTCTTACAGTTTTTGGGGGGTTTGTTTCTTTAAAGCTTGTCCTATCTCTTGTTTTCCACAGAGTGCCTTTAATTTACATGTGAAAATCAGGAAAAGAGAGCAGCTTCCCCAAGCTCCCTATTACTACAGTGTTGCTTTTGATAGACTGCTCCAGTGGAACCCCATAGTGGATTTACTATATTAGCTATCATATATGAAGTACTGCTCCTCAGAGAAAGAGATCTTGTTAGCAAAAACCTTGATAACAACTGAGAGAAGAATGAAACTTGTGAATGATTTTTAAAAATTGCAGATGAGGGTGTGTTTAGAGGAAATAATGGAAATTAAGAGAATAAAAAGAAGGAAAGTGTAGAAAAAAGAAAAATAAAACCAGGACAAACAGCAACTAGAGAAGAAATAGGAAGGAAAACTTACAGGACTAAAGAAAAACAAGTAGAAATAGTAGTACAGAAGGAAGAAACCCAAATGGACATTAAATGGAAAGAAAAAAATTCAATGCAACAAGGAATCTAAAAAGAAACAACAAAAATAAGACAAGTGTTTTGAAGAAAATGAGAAATGAGGCCAGTTTTGAACAAAAATAAATATTGCAAAAATATTGCATGGCAACATAAGAATAAAATAGTGAAAAATTATCGAGAAGGTTGATGAAGATGTACTGAAATAAAGAGGAAAAGGAAAAGATATTGGAAACTCAGTCATTGTGTAAATGCAAGATTCTGTAATTCTGATTTTACATATCAAAAATGCTCAAAGTATGATCAAAGCAAACAGAAAATGACTTTGATGAAGTTTGAAGCTACTTTTCTCCTGCATGTATGTCACATTAACTGGCAACTCAATGTATCAGTAAAATTTTATGATCTACTACAATGGCTCAGTTTTTGAGACTGAGACTGAAATGAGAAATGATTGCCATATATAGAATCATAGAATCATAGAATAGTTAGGGTTGGAAAGGACCTTAAGATCATCTAGTTCCAGCCCCCCTGCCATAAGCAGGGATACCTCACGCTAAACCGTGCCACCCATGGCTTCATCCAACCTGGCCTTGAACACTGCCAGGGATGGAGCATTCACAACTTCCTTGGGCAACCCATTCCAGCATCTNAATCATAGAATAGTTAGGGTTGGAAAGGACCTTAAGATCATCTAGTTCCAGCCCCCCTGCCATAAGCAGGGATACCTCACGCTAAACCGTGCCACCCATGGCTTCATCCAACCTGGCCTTGAACACTGCCAGGGATGGAGCATTCACAACTTCCTTGGGCAACCCATTCCAGCATCTCACCATCCTAACAGGAAAGAATTTCTTCCTTATACCCAATCTAAACCTCCCCTGTTGAAGTTTGAACCCGTTACTCCTTGTCCTGTCACTGCAGTCCTTAATGAAGAGTCCCTCCCCAGCAACTCCTTCAGGCCCCCTTCAGATACTGAAAGGCTGCTATATTCCACAGCTTTGGAACTTTGGGACATTCAGATCATTATCTACCTACTGATAACTGCATGTTAACCCATGTTGTGTTTATTATTTTGTTAATGCCAAAAAAGTCATCTGGACAGCAAAATGCCTGTCTCATTTTTTAAGAGTGCAAAAATCTGCATTATTTGTTTTTCTTCCTCAATATCATGCAAGAGGCATAAAATCCAAATTGCTGAATTACTTTCCATTCCTAAACAGACAGATGGAAGTAACTGTTAACACTATCCTGTCAAGACTACATAAAAGCTGGCATACGATGTTAAACAGGTGTGTGATTATTATTTCTTTTACTTTGACGCTCAGTATCAGGGCCATTTTTAGGTCATGTGTACTTTCTTACTCTTCTTTGCCTAGTTTTCTTACATCATCTTCAGTTACAGATTCAATCAAATTATGTGTACAGGACACATGCAACTGTTGAACTAAACCACAGGTGACAGCTAATGACTCTTGGAACATTTAACACAATAGCAACCCAGTCCTGTACCTCCAGCACAGTCTTCTGATCTGTCATCTGTGTTATCCACTCTATGTAGGATATATCTCTGATAAATCACTGAGCCCTGAAGGCATTGCACCAGCAGAACTCTTAACACATTTTTTAATTCCATGAATCAAAAAAGTGCACTTTTTGACAATTGCTGTACCACTTTTCTGTAAAGAGAGTTTGTAAATAAAAAGAGTAATCCAGTATGCTTATATAAGAGTCATACAACTATATATTTATTACCAGCATGCAATTATATCTCTCTTCCGGTCAGAAGTGTACTTGTTCCACGATGACATATTCCAGTACTTTGCCATACTTGCCATTCATATTATAACATGATATTCCACACTGCAATTATTCAACACTTTCATAAGTCATGTAATTGGCTTCAACCTAAAGCCTCTGTTTCATAGGAGGAGGAGGGGGATCACATATGCATAAATACATATTTTCATATAGGTGTTTTATTTTTCTTTGTAGGAGTTTGGTTGGTTTTGGTTGTTTTTTTTTTTGTTGTTTTTTTTTTTAAAGTGGCTATTTTTAGAAATTCTAATTTTGAAAACTTAACAAGAAGGTGTTGCAAACAGATATCTAGGGCTTGGATAGTGGTGGTATTTTTGTGGTGGCAGTTTGTTGTTCATGTATGGTCAGGAATTACTAATTTGGAAGGTCTAAAAAATAGACCAGTATTATACCAAAATGAAACCTCCAATAGTGAATACCTAACTGAAAGCCTAGTTCCAGAGAGTCAAATCAGGACCAGAGTGTATACATGTTTTTTTTAGGAGCATAAAAGCACATTGATTCAGGATGTAATTCCAATAGAAACTTGGTCTGCCACAGAAGGGTTAATAACTTTCAGTACTTTAATGTTAGATACCAAAGATGATAAGCTTCCACACATGCAGCTACAGCAGCAGCTTTGAAGTCACAGTACAGCATCAAGGTTTCCTAGGATCAAACAGCATAGTGAATCATTCAGTGATGGTAGGAGTTCAAGTTATCACAGTGGTGGCTCAAGTAATACTGACAGTAGAGACAGCTGTACCAAGAAGCTGTTCAGAATCATCATCCCAACACCTCTCTAAAAAATGATGGCAGGATACTTGAGCCAAGCTACTTCCAACTGCTTGGGTTTTAAGTGTAGTTTACAGAACAGACCACATTGTGTCCCCTCACATCTGTCAGTGCTAGTTGCAAAGCAGTATTTTTCATGTTTAAAGCAGAGTTTAGTGTTGCAGCCTATGTTAAGATAATCTATTAAATGCAAGTCTGTTGGCAAAATGAATTTTTCTTACCTACCAAATCATGACTCTTTTTCATGTAAACATGACTTTGAAGAGAAAATTTCTTAAACATGATCCACTTCTCACTAAAGCATGTTCCCAGTAAGCGCATGTGACTCTTCACAATACCTTTGATGCACACCACTTTCCCTGGTGCCTGCTGGAATATTCAAAACAAGTAAAACCAGAGTGTAAATTAACCTGCTGACAGATGGTGTCAGTTCAGTCTTTGCTAGATATGTGGATATAGATCAGTGGAAGGAGCATCCTACCATTCCTATGTCCCTTGCTTCTGGGCAGTGTGGAAATTCCAGGTCTAATCCATTGTTTTCACAATAATATTTTAACCTATTGGGTTTTGCTTTGCCCTTTTTCCCTCATCATCTTTTAAAGTCTGAAGCATGTAGTATAGAATTTCTCTAATAACACACAGATTTTATGGTTAGCATACCAGATCAGACAAAGTTGCACTCTAAGTATGATAAATGAGTGCTTCTCAAATATGAAGGGGAGCCAGAGCTTGGTATTATGAACAGTATGTCAAATTCAGACATCTAACAAAAGAAATCAATCAGAATCCCATTACCTAAAATCAACCAAAATAATTTCCAATCACACCAGCAGAATTTACAGCTCTTTTGACAGCACCTACTTTATATGCAGTAACAGCAAATCTTTTGTAAAGACAGGAAGATGTTGATAAACTGGTCTTATTCCAATTAGCAATCAGTTCTAGCATTCTCTACCACTATGCACTACTTTACATGACGTAAGAGTACTCTACAGTATACACCAATGAACTCACTACTGAAGGCAGTGTTGTATGTCTCAGTGCTTTGGTTTGGCACAAGCCAGCTATTTCTTTCCTCCCCTCTTTTTCTTTTTTTTTTTCTTAATCTGTTAGCCCTTTTTTCAAGTCCTTTGGTGCTATGATATCTTTAGTGAGCTATCAAAAACTACTTCTATCTGCTATAGCAGATGCCTAGAGCTATAGCAAGAAATCAAAGAAAATAAACTCTGTTGACATGATTGGTAGCATATACTCTGTACATCTTAGTAGGTTTCAAAAGCTGAGCTTTGTAAAGCTCAAAAGATTTTTTTTTCCTGTAGTTACCTAAAAATCCTCATACTGAAAAAAAAAAAAAAAAAAAAAAAAGAGTTGAAATTAGGTGCAAAATAGT
>NDXB01015960.1:27626-61179 GCA_002631895.1 Agapornis roseicollis
AAAAAAAACAAAAATATTTGGCACTTTGGAGGGAAAAACTAAGCAGAAGAAAAGTATTTGCCACTTTTGTACCAAGAAAAATTGCAACAAGTTTTTTACCCTCAATTTTAAGTTAAAGATTTTTTCTTTTCTACCTATTTTCTTTTTCCCACATGAGCTGTTCCTTTTTTTTCTTTTTGTTTTAAATATCCTTTTAGTTATTTACCAAGCTAAAGGGAACAAAGAAGGTAGGAAAGAAATGAAAGAAAGTTCATTCTCTCAAAAGAGAGCAAACAGAAAATTATGAAACACAAAGAAATTTTTCAGAACTTATCTTTTTCTGTCAGATAATTTGCATAGCTGATTATCTGCAGTGAAGATAATTGGCAAGCTCCATTTTGAGTACAGGAGAAGGCATATGCCATTTTCAGACGTTGTCTTTGACCCTTTTTGGTGATGATCTTGAAATACAGTGGCAAGAGCAAAGACAGGAAAGACAGGATGCATCTCAGCAGTGTTTTCTCTGTCCGTTGCATCAGATGCATGCAGTTCAGTGTAAAAGCATACGCTGTCATTTGATATGTTCTAGCGGTTGTCTACTTGATTGGGAAGAGAGTGAAAACCACATTCATTTATATATATATATTACAATATTTGTTAAAGAGTTCTGTCTGACAAAAGATTTACATTCTTGTGAACTGGTTCCCTCTCTCAGCATTAATGGCCTGATGCAGACTGTAAACTATTATATTATATTGATATTCTGGGGGAGTGAAACTGCAATTGTGTATCATGTCCACCATACAGATTCTAATGAGAATGTGCTTGTCGCAGTCCATTCTGACATGACACAGTAGTTCAGGTTAGCTATCTCTTTAGTACACTAAACTGCAGTATAACATAGTCTTTCTGAGTATGTTTACTTTTACTAGACATCTATAGTTATGCCTTCCTGAAAACAGTGCTCAGAAAGCTGTAATACAAATCAGAGAGAAAACAAATAGCTGATACTAAGAAGCACTCACCATATTATCACCCTTTACGGTATCTTTTCCTGAAATGATGCAATGCAGTTTTATGATATGAGAAGATAATGTATGCAGGCACTGAATGTATGTGTATCAACTTCTAGCTGAACTGTAAATTAAATTCACTCTACTGGGCAAGGAAAAGAAATATTTCCATTGCAACATATAAAACATTTGCAGATTTTTTTCTTTATATCATTAAAGGAAGGACTTCAGGCCTAAGACTTCAGAACCCAGATTAAAATAGTTATAATGTTAGGTATACCAGGGGAGAAATTGGTAAACCACAATATTTTTAATCCCACAAATTATCCTGTGTTCAAATTTGTGTAAACCACTTCACATGAGGGTGAATACAAATGAAATATAAAATTATCAATAGTTACATGAACATTAATTATCCTTCAAAGACAGATGGATAGTACTCCTAGTATTACTGTGGCTATTTCAGAAATCTGGGAAAGGAACAGACAAACAGTAGTACTCAGGACAGGAACAAACAGAACTGGAAAAGCGTCATTAGAAATATACAAAGTCATCTATTTTACACTAAGTGAAATTATTAAATTCTGGTTTTACCTTGAAATCTATTGTTGCTTTGTCAGATCTGGGTTGTCTACTTCAATACAAACTTGATTACAGTGTTTATATAGTGAACAATAAATATAAGGTGGTGTGTTAGCCAGCCTATGTAACAGAAAAAAGTGCAACTCCAAATATACCCTTTTGGCATCAAAGAAGCAGTACAACCAATAGTGATGTGTGATAGGACAAGAAAGAAATACTATAATGGTGTCATTTAAAGTTTGTTTATGAACAGCTGAATCGTGCATTCAGACATTCAGATCTGCAGATATAAGAAAGGTTAGAAAGGTTCCTGTATGGAACTTCTTGTTAATTATATTCTTCTAAATATCTGGGAATTGTGAAGAAAGGTGGCAGAAGTATTTCACAGAAGAGTGGGACAGCAGTAAAAAGAGCTGTTGGTCCATGCAGTGAAAAAATGCTTTTAAAAACAAAGACAAGTGTTGAGAAGAATGTCTCACTTATGATAATTACATTCATTTGTGTAAAAATAATTTTTAATTCTGACTTAACTCATATGAATATATTTATTTGTTATTCATTGATATTGGAAGCATCCTAATCTTTCTCAATTATACCACCACAAGGCTATTTGAATACTCTTTTAGATTTTAGTGATAAAATCAGAATAATGAGTTACAAAACAACCAAAAACAATTGTTACAAAGAGTTAGTTAGGAATAGTTTAGTTGCAGGAAAAAAACCCAAAACGAAAAGGATATTAAAAAGCACAAATTTGAGCAACACCTGAATTTGCTTAGCATTTTCAGGATCTCTGGCATGAATTACAAGGTAGAACATATTCAAACCAACAAAGATACTTTTTTTGACATAAAATTCCCTCATCATCATAGTGTCCATTTTGTTAATAAGGAATTTTTTGTTTTCATACTGTAGTTAGAGCAAAGCAGAGTAAGTCCTATTCTTTGATCAAGTAAATAGAAATGTGACCAGAGTTTTTAACCTTATAATCTCCTTACAGGTGGGTAATGAAGAGCAACCTCCACCAAAAAGAACACCAAAAGCAGAAAAGGCAAAAGAATCTTCTAACTGAGGAAATATTTTCCCTTTTGGTCTCCTTAGAATCTGTCCTGCTCTATTCTACTATCCCTCAGTAGTCAAATAGCTTACTTGTTTTCCATTTAAATAAAATTCAATTTATTCTTATTCAAATTGAATCTCATTACATTTTCAGAAACAGTGACTGAGGTGGATTGACAGGACAAGAATTTGCATAGCAGCTGACTGCTGACCATCCTGTTACCCTAATTTTTTAAAAAGGGCAACAAGGAAGACCAAAGGAGCTACAGGAGAGCCAGTCTCACCTCAGTGTCCAGCAGATCCTGAGTCAGATTATCCTGTAAACTATGCTAAAGAACATAGACTGTAAGGGGATGATTTGTGACAGCCAATATGGCTTCACTAAGAGCAAACTGTGCCTGACAAATTTGGTGTCCTTCTATGATGAGGCCATGGTGATGTGGTGGATAAGGGAAGAGCAACTGATATCATCTACCTGGACTTGTGTAAGGCATTTGATGCGTCCTGCCTGGCATCCTTTCCTTGTTTCAGCTGTAACAGTTATTATTCTCCTTCCTAGTAGCTGGTGCAGTGCTGTATTCTGGCATTAGTCTGAGAACAATGCTGATAATGCTCTAATGTTGCTCAATAGTATTTACCCTCCTCTTTTTAGCCTCTCATGCTCTGCCAGTGAGGAGGGGCACAAGAAGCCAGAAGGAAGGCGAGACAGGACACCTGACCCAAACTAGCCTCCTGACCAGCAAGACTGAATGGATGAGGCCCTCTATAGACATGTCCAGGATATAAATTGGAAGAGTTACCAAGAAAGGAAAGATCGCTGCTCAGGTTGGATTGGATGGTGAGCAATTTTACTGTGCATCACTTGGGTTTATTGCTTTTTTTCCTTTCCTATTTTAGTTTCATATTCTCTCCCTTTGTTATCTCCCTTATTATTACTATTAGTAGTAGTAGTACATTATACTTGTTATTGGACTGTTCTTATCTCAGCCCATGAGGTTTACATTCTTTCAATTCTCTTGCCCATCCTGCCTGGAGGTGGGAAGCAGTGGGGGGGATGTGAGTTAACAGCTGCCTGAGTTACTGACTGCGCTTAAACCACAATACATCCTTGCCTCTAAATTGGAAAGGATTGTATTTGATGGATGGACCACTCTGTGGAGAAGGAATTGGCTGGATTGTCACACTTAGAGTTGTAGTCAATGGCTTGATGCCCAAGTGGAAATCATTGACAAGTGCATTCCTCTGAGGTTGGTATTGGAACTGGTGCTGTTCAACATCTTTGCCAGTGACATTGATAGTTAGCTTGAGTATGTTCTCATCAAGTTTGCTGATGAAACCAAGCTGTATGGTGCAATTGACATGCTGGAGTGAATGGATGCCATCCAGAGAGACCTGAGTATGTTCACAGGGATGGGCTAGCACAAATTTCGTGAAGTTGAACAAAGCCAAGTGCAAGGTTTTGAACCTGGGTTGGGCAACCCTGAGCACAGGTACAGGCTGGGTGGAGAATGAATTGAGAGCAGCAATATGTGCTTGCAGCCCAGAAAGCCAACACAACAAAGGCTGTGACAAAAAGTGTGCAGCCAGTAGGTGTAGGGAGGTGATTCTTCCTCTATGCTCTTTTGAGATGCCACCTGAAGTACTGTTTTCAGTTCTGGGGCTGTCAACATGAGAAACAGGGACCTGCTTGAGTGAATCTAGGGTAGGACCACGATAGTAATCACAGAGCTGGAGCACCTCTCCTGTAAAGACAAGCTAAGAGCTAAGATTGCTCAGCCTGGAGAAGAGAAGGCTCAGAGGAGGCCTTCTAACAGTCTTCCAGTGCCTAAAGGGGCCTAGAAGAAATCTGAAGAGGGACTTTTTATAAGGGCATATAGTGATTAAACAAGGGGGCAAGGTTTTAAAAAAACAAAGGTGAGATTTAAATTAGACATGGGAAAGAAATTTGTTGCTATGAGGGTGAGACACTGGCACAGGTTACATAGGGAAGTTGTGGCTGCCCCATTTCTGGAAGTGTTCAAGGCCACTTGATGAGGCATGGAGCAACCTGGTCTACTGAAAAGTGTTCCTGCCAGAAGGGTTGGAACTAGATAATCTTTAAGGGCCCTTCCAAGCCTAACCATTCTATGATTCTGTGATGTCTGTATATATTCCTGGAGTTTGATTCCCTGTTTGTAAAATAGGCTTAACAATACTTGGAAGTTTGTGAGGAATAATATATTTTGTTTCTAACAAATGTTACTTTAAATTTATGCAGAAAATAACAACCACAGAATCTACAAAGGAGGAGAAGACAGGTGAACAGTCAGATCTAAATCTTTTACATGTACTGAATTATTAATTAGACTAGAGACAAAAATACAAGAAAAGGAGCAAACAAAAAGTGCACTTTTAATTGCTTATACACTCTGTCATGGATTTAGCCATTAAAAATTGTTGTTTTCTAAAATATTAAAACAAACAAGATGTTACTAAGAACTCATAATCTTTCCTATAAAAGCTCTTTTCCTTGCTGATGGCGGAAGCACTGTCAATATATAACATAAAATAAAAGCAGCTTCAGGGACCTGAATTGCTAGAATTTTCAAAAAAAAGATATTCCAAAAAAATAAAAATAATTTCAAGAAGTATTAATTTTTAGTTTGAAAACTGTTACAGACTGTACATGTTTGAGTTAAAACTGCAATTATTTTTCTACTGTATTATTCACACTAGGAAAGAACACTTATTATTTGTCAACACTAAAGTGAAAAGTGACTTTTCTTGGGTTTTTTTTTCTTTTTTTGTTTTATGTGGGCTGAGACTATTTGATTATCGTCAGTTCATCTTGTGCTAAGTGCTAATAAAACCTCTTTTATATGACTTTCATGAATGCTGGTTGCATTTGGCTTATTCTGGGATCCTAGCAACAGCCCACTTTCTAATGTGCAATACCTTTTCCTTAAGAAAAAAGCTTTAATTGAGGAAATGTGTGTCATTCTGGATTAGAAATCAAAAGTTTACAGACCTAGATAAATATTTTGTCTTTGCTACTTACTTGATACACTTGTCTTTAAACTTCTTGAGTCATAGTATCTGTAGTGTGGGTTCAACTTTCCCCTGTATTAATTTGCATGAGGAGAATATTTTAAACCAAAATACAAGCAATTTTTCAGTCTTGTTTACTAGAAACTTTTGATATTGAAGTAGTTGATAAAACACAGCTAGAAGTCTCAGCTGTAGAAGAATTTGCTTTCCCATAAAACTAGTGGATTACATGGAAGCTTCTTAAACTCAAGAACTATAAATGGGACACACTTGAATTACAGTAGTTAGGCAATTAAACAAAGAACAAAGCTTTCATTCTGTCCTGAGGTGAATTTTTGACATGTATGCTAGGCATAATCTTTAATAATGATGCAAAAAAATCCTTTTTAAAAATTTAGTGAAATCTTGCTTTGCTTTCACTGAATTTTTAGTACATACCTTTTATCTTTTTCATTCATCTCATGCATGAGTAATGGAATACTTTGTATGCTTAGATTTTAGTTTTCTATTTAATTACACATTGGAGCCAAACTAGTTTAAGGAATTCTTAGATCAATCTTCTGCTGATGACAAGCCCATGAATATTAGTGAAGATAACATTATATTTACTATCTCTGTGTGTGCTAACTCAGATTTTAGAATGCAGGTTTTTTTGCTTCTGTCTAGCTTAACATACTATAGCGATATTTTAAATGTTATGTTTGGAGATATGCACTTTTATGTCTGTGTTCTTCATAAAACATTTGTTAATTTGGAATCTTGGAGTGTAAGTAAAGAGGGAAGCAAATTAAGAAAGTGGGACCAAAGTAAAACACATTCCTCTTGTTCAAGACATGAGCTTGAAATAGGTACATTTATTTCTTAGAAAACAATCATGCTTTAAAAGAAGCACTTGATTGTATGTCTTCTACATTTCTGAAAACAGTCACTGTTCTGTTTTGTGAACAGTGAAATGGGTGATTTACCCAATGAACTTCATTTCACATCCATGTATACACATACACATTTGTATATATATACACATACATAAAACCATGTGACTCATGTTCCTGACCCACAAGAGAAGCTAACAAGATTAGTCAAGAATGTAGACAATTTGAAATAGTATCCTATATTAGAATTTGTCAGATGAATGCAAGTACATCATACAGTGCAGAAACAGCTCAGCTGAGCAAAAGAGTAGTAAAGACTAAGTAAGGTCTGGAAAAATAAAAGACCTTAATAAGAATGCAATGGTAACATTTCCTACAGAAATACAAAGATGAGGAGGAGGGACATACTGAATTTAATGAAGAAAAAATTCTATGTTCCTCAGATCAGAGGAATAAATAAAGAACAAGAAATAAAATATGCTTTTGATCAATAGCCACCTAGTATTCAGACAGACTGGAAAGCCCACCTAAAATATCCCTAGAATGAAAAGTGTGATTAAGCTGTTGAGATGGGCACACTAGGAAACATAAACTGAAAATGGTTCTTTGCACTGGAGAAAGATGAATAAAAACTGGCCAGCTAAAAAGTAATTGAAGAGAATGTATTTTCTTAGACTTGAGTGGATAAGTGTCTGAATGCAGAAGAAAACCAGAAAAACAGAGACCAGAGCTGTATTCATTTCTCTAGATTCCATGTTGAGAAAAAAAAGAAAGATTGAGTTCTCAGAGAATTATTGCTCACTTCTCCTCCACCCCACAAAATAAAACCCTTTAAACCTTTAAAATAGTAAACTTTCAATGAGTTTTTCAGTCCTGTTCAGACAGCAAGGAGTCTGTGGTTGTTAGAAACTTTATGTTCCTATAATGCTTGTTTGTGTTCAACACTGCTGAAAAGCATCTTGCTGGACAGTTAATGAATAAAAAAATCATGATGTTATAATCTCACATTGACCTGAGCTCAAGTAATGGCCTATCCAGATCAGTTCACTGTGTCGGGTGCATTGCAAGTTTGGCTTTAACAGGAAACCAATGGCTTAATGGCAAAGAGAATACATGTGTTCCAATGCAACTTGCATGCATTCTTATCAAAATTTGTATTACTAAGTAACTGGTTTGAAAGAAGATGGAAGATGGCATGGATGGACACCAAAACAATAAAGAAAAAATGAAAATAATAAAAAGACTTTATGGCTTTCTGATGAATGTTGCTGGCTGAAAAATTAATTGAAGTCATATTGAAATAAAGTATGTGTTCCTTAAAAAAAAAACCAAACATGGTAAAACCTTCTGCACAGTCAGAACACCTGTGATTGAATATGGGATATTTTAAGATGGTGGGTGTAATTGTCTTCAAATTACAATTAGGTGATTCAATGTAAGCTGTAATTCTCAATCTGTTACATTTGGGTGGGGTTTTTTTAAAGGACAAGGTTAGAAAAAATAACTTTTAAGTAAGGACAAATGAAATGTTGATAAATTATGAAACTGAAAAAAAGATACTTATTTTATATTTGAAAATAGAATTGAATAAAAATTGAAAGAATATAGATTATATATTTGCACTATAAAATGTCCTTTCACTCATAACTTTATTATAAGAAATTTCATTTTGGTGATGTTTCATGGGGCAAGTCATTACTGACATGCTTTGGCTTTCCCCTAAGGTGAAGACTGTCAATCAATGTATGTTGTTAAGTGTCACCTTTTTCACAAGATAATCATCTTCATAAAAACTGCCACCATATAAAAAATTCCAGTGACTGTATTGTCTTCCAGACCTATATGACAAGCAAGTCAAAGGAAGATCATTGAATCAAAATTATTTAAGTTTTATGAGAGTCCAGGTCATGTTAACACTCAACATATTAGAGAGTGAAGGACTATGAAGGACTTCAAAGGTTCATAGCTATTCAAACTATTCAAGCTTTCTCATACAATGTGAGAGGAATAAGGAATAATTAATCTTTATGATTTGTAAAACATTGGTAATGAAATCAGATCCCAATGCTTGCTGAACTTTAGCATGAGCTGAGGATTCTAAGAAGCAGATAGATTGGCACTGTTTGATGACAAAAAGTTCAGTTCTGATTGTTACAAATCTTAGAATTTTAAATTGAAAAAAAGCTCAGTTTCTAGAGAAAAAAGAATCAATGTTTTTGAAGTGAGGTTCTCACTCACAATGTTTTGAATATTTGAGAATACATATAGTGTAATTTTTATCTTCATTTTCAGACAATCAGGACAAAAAATGTGTACTTCATCAAAGAATAGATTTATAAATATATTCTCTGGCAATTTATTTTTTAAGTGAATTATTACTGAGATAATTCATTATCTTTTCTCAAAGGAAAACACAATTAGGTTCTAAAGTAGTAAAATGTTTTGTTTCATCAAACTGATATTCCAGGCAACTAAAGATGAATCTGTCATGAGTTAAGATGGAACTTGAAAGTTCTCTCAATCTTATAAACAAACCTCATTTCTGTTATTTACAAAGCATCAGATGTATTTTTCTCTCAGCCATACACAAACCAGTTATGTCTGCAAAGAAAACTATTTTTTTTTTTTTTTAGCTACAAAGAGAGATATTCTGCTGTTCAAACCTAAACATAGAGAGTTATGACAGAAAACTTTGTTGAAGAGAACAGGTTTTGATTGCTTAGGAATTACGTCTGGAATCAATCTCCAGCTGCCCATTTTGGCAAAAAAAAAAAAAAAATTTGTAAGAACTTGAATGCTCTTGCAAACTTCATAGTATCTGGTTCAAACATGATTAATCTAAAGGGAAATAATGACAATACGTAAAGTATATTAAAGCTATAAAAAAAGTGAGAACTTCCTTTAAATAATAAAATCCCTGGAGAGTCTTAGGGTGATTCAGTTAAAAATGCCAATAAACAAAATACCTCCCCAAGAAGGTGTATTTCAAGGTCTTCTCATGCTTAATAAATCAAGAGGATTTTTAACCTGACAGGACTGTGGTGGTCTATATAAGCAGGGTGGATTTTAGGAACTACTGTTATTTAACAAGATAACTTGGCAGATCTTACTATATCTATATCTTTTAATGCAATAAGATGAAGGAAGTCTTTCTTTCATCTATGTAACTTACCTTCGTAGTCTAAATGTCCTATCAGATCTTGCAAATTCTTTTTCTTGGAAAAAAGGGAATCGAAAAGAACTTCACAGTGTATAAAGTTTATATGTCTGTTCTATGCAACATAGAATACATATGTTAAAATACATTATTTCAGAGGATACTGGAGATAGCAGTGCCCCTTCACTGGGATTGGCTTCATTTTGTAATACCTACTTACATAATTCACATTCAGAAAGGGTTCATCACTTCTGAGCAGTCTTTACTTCCAACTTCAACTCTACTCACTGAAACAGAAAGCTTTCAGTGCCTGCTTAGCCCTTAGTCAGGTAAAACAGTGTTAAAGTCTAGGGGAAATTTGCCTGAGAATATTTCAGGAACTGGTTCAATGGCATCGGAAGCTAAGCCAGGAGAAGGCAATTCACACTTGCTGTTTTTGTATCCCCATCCTCTGTAGTCTCTATGGATATAGGTCAAAGAAAAGCAGAAAACAATATTTAAATATTTAAATTTTTAGAAGTAATTCCAATGTGTTCTTCTTTAGGCGTCTACGGTTTTTAAAAACAGAATATTTTATATTTACTCTTGTCTGGAAATCTTGTCAACAGCACATTTATAAGAAACATGGCAGTCATTAATCTAGATTTATGTAATTGCAGAAACTTTAATCTATTTGTGTATTTGCATGTCACTCCTGTCACCTTGCAAATGGCTGAATCATCAATGCAGGCTTTTAAACTGACAAACTATAAAAATGAGCAGAAAAAGCAAATCAAATTTAGAACAGGCATAAAATGCATGTAGAAATGTTTCTCTTTCAAGCCTTTCATGTAGGGCTTTCTGAAATCAATGGATTTTACATTCATGAAATTTGTATCAAGCAAGTTTTACAAACATCTGATCTCCTGCAGCATTCACAAAACTGTTTGGAATCAGAATCCAAAATGCAGCATGTAACATACTAAAACTAGAAAAGGCTTTGAAGGGTTTTGAGTGTAGAAATTTTTACCCTGTAAAAAGGTTCCGTCAGTTTCTAGGCAACGTAGCTCTCCTAAATCCCTTTGTTGCTCTTCACAGTATCCCATCAACTGATCCTGCAAGAAGAGACTGGCTAGAGCAGGAACTCATAATCATAATGATTTCTGCCTGCCAGGCTTGTTTGTTATTCAAGGTTTTTTGCAGTTCGTCTGCTCTATAACCTAACAAACCCCCACAGGATTCACTAAGTTAACTCCCCTGGCAGCCAATCTCATTGCCATGACTTAAGAAAGTGACTTACTGGGAATGGTCTTGCCTCTCTTCTTTCACATCACTGCTTGAATTTGTGTAAACACACACAAACCCTGACAGAGACCAGACAGCCTTATGCATGAGATCCTCTTTTGAACCTCTTCCTTCAGTGTCTAACCAAGGGAGCCAGTTGATAGTGGTCTGGCCGTAGCTGTAGGGTAGGATGCCTAATATAAGAAGATAAAGAAAGAAATTTTGCTTTAATTAATTTCTTATTACAATTCATCCAGCCTGCTAACGCCTGTGAATTTGCTTTGGTCACTGAATGTCTCTTTAGAAACAGTCTTACAATATAAAGACAATCTGTTGCACAGCTGAAAACTTGATTTACGGCATGAAACAATCCTACCACATGGCCTGATATAATTTATTGAGCATCCCTGACAAGCAATTAGATGTTTATGAAGACACTTGTTGCTTATAATTATAACCCTGTTAATTTCCTCATTCCCAAAAACAACATTAGAGTTTGCTAATGAACTACAGATTAATTCACTTTGAATTAGTCTCTACCCCTCCTCTGCCCCCTAAACATAGTAGATGGCACTGATTTTGCTTTGGGGACCTTAAAAGGATTTGGTTTTATGAGAATAGACACAAATGGCCTGTGCTATTATTTAAGAATTTGGTTTACCTTAATTTGAATACAATTATTTTCTAATGTTCTGAATTTGAGCTGAGAGATAATGTGTTAAAAAAATATAAAAAAAAAATAGACAAATTATACAGATCAACATAAATATATTGTATGGGTGATATGTTAGGAGTAGATCAAAGTGTTGCAATTTTCTTTTGGGCACCTAGTGACATGAAGCTTGTAAACAGAAACAAGCTTGATGGTTTGAGTTCAGTCCATAATGGTTTAATTGCAATGACATGTAAGCACCAAATACAATATAACAGATTTTCTTACATAAGGTGAATTTCATACTTGCTGAGTCCATGCAGTTATATACCATTCCATTCCATTTCATTAAATTCCATTCCATTTTTCAGTGTCTTTTTAAAAAGACAATGTTAACGACAGTGATCCTCCTTTTCAGCGTAGAAAAAAATGCTGAGGTTTCTCTTCTGTCTAAATCTGTGTGATATCTGACCTGATTAAATGTGACTAGGATTCACTATCTAGGTTAATACAACAACTCTCAGAATTCATGGATTAAAATAACAGATTCTTGCTCTGTATCAGCTGCCAACCTCACAATATAATCCTTGATTCACACTGCATGAAAGCTTTCATTATCTTCCAGCAGCTGCTTGCTGAACTATTTCTGCCCTCCCCATTTTTTCCCTGGCAGAGGATGTGTTAAAAAAGTACTAACTGAGATACGTACCAGCTGCAGGTGTACCAGATGGGACAA
This sequence comes from Agapornis roseicollis, assembly GCA_002631895.1. Lineage (NCBI taxonomy): Eukaryota > Metazoa > Chordata > Aves > Psittaciformes > Psittacidae > Agapornis > Agapornis roseicollis. The sequence continues at coordinate 39,967 of NDXB01015960.1, forward strand.
GCAGACACTCAAAGGAATGAAGCAGGATGGTGTTCTTCCTCCGATGTGGAGTTACTTTTAAGTACAATAATGAAGGCAATATTCATACCACTTCTGTGAAAGCACTAGGTATGTTTGCACCACCTGCTCTCAATTCATAATGGCTGTTTTTAAAATCAAATATGATTTTTTATTTGTTTAGTTGCATTAGTTAAGGAAAGGTGGATTAAATGTGTAAAAAAAAAAAAAAATCCAAATATGTGAACTGTGAGCCTACTGTAATCCTGAGGAGTTAAAATACATTCTGCTACATGAAAATAGTTAAATGAAAACATTTGTCTCCGTGATTCCAAATTCTGAGTCTTCTGTGGTATATGTCCTAAAATTCAAGTCCCAGCATAACAGGGGATTTTTCTTCAGTAATTTTAAGGCAAGTGCTTTGAGGATTTGGCCTACAAGGGCCAGATTTTCAAAACAATTAAGCTTCCAGTTGGAAACCAGATGAACAGGCCAGATTTTCAAATGCTCACTATGCAGTGGAATGATCAGTACTGAGTACTACCAAAAATGAAGCCACTACACAGAGACTCCTATACAGAGACTCAGTATACTCAAAGTCTACTGAGAATTAAGGATAATTAAGGGGGCATGAGACTGTTTCTCATCTCTTTGTTATAAATAAAGCTTTGTATCTGAAATTACCTTTTACAGGGAAATAGAAGATTGCCACAGGCAGAAGTCGTATTGTAAGACATTTAGGTTAAAAAAAAGAATAGGTATACAATGCAATTTATCACCAGTGACATATTTTATGTGCAAAAATACATAAACATTATTAAACAATCAAAATATTCTGGGCAGTTATCATTCTTGAACTTTTTAGGCTTTTTGAAATTCATATAAACTATTTAAAAAAAAAAATTAGTCTGTTAAAGTGGGTCTTGAATATGTGAAGATCCAGTTGAACAGAAAATATAATGCAACCTATAAGTAAAGTCAGAAGAAAACTAATACTAACAAGTGTCTGAATTAACACTTTTATCTGAAGTAGAGAATACCAAAACCTAAAAATAAATGTCTCTGGTATCAGCTCTCTTGCATAGTTTCATAACTGAACATGAAAAGGATGAAATACGTATTTTAACTTTATGAATATATATAGTAAAAAAAAATATCTTCATTGGTTTTCATTTTCATGTGTACCACAGAACATCAAAGTCATGGAAAACTCATCATACAAATTCATATGAATATTAGGAATACATAGTCACTGCTATGGTGGCTTTTTTATGAAATCAGGAAAAAACAAAATAAAGTTGCATCTGTGAAGGAGACTTACCTTACTCTGCAATTACTACTGACATCTCAGAATAATGTGCGAGGTATCTCATATGTAAGCTGATATCTCAGAATAATGTGTGAGGTATCTCACATGTAAGCTGAGCTATCTATCTTTGAAGCCCATACTTCTGGTGGGGTAGCTTCATCCTCAGTGAGTTAGTTTCTTTTAGGTAGTTTTGCCTGCAGGGAGCATAGCCACCCTCACTGTGCAGGAGGTGAAGATTTTACTATGTGCCTGAAATTTTAAAGTAGTGAGTCATCACCCTTCACAGGTTTTCATAGCATAATTGCTCAGTGGCAAATATATGAAAAGAGTTCAAAGAATAGTGTGGCAGTGATACAGACTTTCTGGATGTGCACACAAGAAAACAAAGGGAAAAAAATTCAAGATACTTGAAGTTATTTGAAGCCGAAAGTTCAGAAGGAACTATGCTGAATAAGTTGAGTCAGCAGGCTCATAGAATTCTCAGTCTCTAACTGATAAGGATGATGTCATCCTGATTACACAAAATTCTTCTGAAACTTTGCTAGAAATATTTTTCTTTCATGAAATTCATTGTGTTATATACTTCCTATGAAACATAAGTTACACACATTTGTTTTCAAGTCACTGAATAATACCAATTTTTTAACTGGTATTAACACTGTAAGTGTAACTACTGATTCAACTTTTCCTATTACAGATGTGAACAGACACTGCTCCACCTATAGCTAAATATTGAAATGCTTTCCTAGTTTCATTTTAACTTAAGGATTTAGACTGATTTGGGACTGAGAGTTACTGTATTTACTCTAAAAGATACTCTGTGTTTACAAGCAACAAATTGTACTAATTGAATGTGTTCACTGTTACTAATTTGGTTCCTATTCATTAGTTTATGATTCTGTTCCTGTTCCAATTGTCCTGTTTGGAAATATTCTTAAGTATACATTAGTTAAAGAAAACAAGCAGCAAATGAGCAAAGTAATGAATGGACTTTATACAGCTACTGTCTCACTTTTCAAGTAGTCAAATCAAGGCTTTTCACCAATGCGCAGTGCAAAACAGTGCCTTATATTAGTAGGTTCTTCAAAGTCAATGAAAATTTGAAGAGCCTGCAAACATAGCAAGTGGCATGATCTTACACAAAAGAGGCAGAGATTCTTCTGCTTAGGGAAAACAGAAGGAAGTTATACACATGTGACACCATCATAAGTAGCTTTAAAGGGCTTTCCAGTATTTCTGGATACTCAATTCCCTTGGGAAGAACCAAATTGAATGTCTAGATATGATGAAATGTAGTAATGACAAACTGTACTTCAGATTCATGGTTTATAATTACTGACTCATAAGACTAAAGTGTAGATACTAAATGCACCAATGACTCAGGTATTAGAGCACCTCAGTTCTAGATATCCTACTGCTTAATAGTGTCTTCAGCTCCGAAAGAGATGTTCAGGTTTCTCCAAACAATATACAAAAACCTTACAGAAGCCATCAATCTGAATGTAGAATTATCTAAGCTAGTCTTCAAGTACGAAAGACCTGGATCATCTTAGAAACACAGAAAGCTTTATCTACCTAGGCTCACTTCTCAGTCATCTATTTAGCACAAGAGCAGCAGAAAACAACTTCCTAGTGTTGCTTTTTACCCAATATCTAGTGGTTAGGATGACAACCTGAAAGATATCAGCATTTTAAAATCCCTCATCTACTTCCTCTTTGGAAAAGAGAGTCTAAGACAGGAGTTTTACTCTCTAAACAAGGGCACTAAGCACTTATCTTGGAGTTTGCAAATATTTCATATAACATTGAGGATTTTAAACAGAGCCAGTTGAGAGTTTTGTCCTACAGAACATAGAGTAATGCAATAAAAACAAATATCCAGTGCAACACAGGAAAATCAAATTCCTTTTTCAGATCATAGCAGTAAGGGATGCCATTGAGTTTCTCAAAGACATTCCTAATATCAGATTAATGAATAGGAAGGAATACTTCTCTCCACATTAACTTTACAGTCTTGAGGCAGAACAGAACTTCGAAGCACAAGGAAGGCATACAAGCAAAGTGTTTTCTTGACATCTGAAAATCTAGAATGGTAATACTCATTTAATATAGATATTTGGAAATGTTTAACAATAAGAAATGTATGCATCACTAAGATTAGGCTTCAGCTGACAGATGTGAAGCTCTGTTGACTTCAAGTGTCAGACTCAGAAACCAAACTAAGAGGTAAATCAAAATCACAAATCCTACCCAGCCACTCTAAGGACAATTTAACAGAATTTAACACTTCAATTTTACACATAAAATGTGTTAAAATCTACAGTCGACTTGCTTCTTAAAAACAGTTATTAGACCTTTACAGAAAAATAAGAAAAAATAGGAAAGGAAATGTGATACACAATCTTGTTTGTTCCTGTTGTGGTTTTTTGTTTTTTTGGGGTTTTTTTTTGTTTGTTTGTTTGTTTGTTTTTTTATATACTTCTAACCTAACCAAGGTATGATCTCCATTTTTTAAAGTGTCAATGATAAAGTATTTCCATCAGATCTCTGCAGGATCCATGCAGAGATTCATTTTTCCTGAATTTTGAGTAAGGAAGATAATTTTAGTCTTTTTATTACACATTTCCAAGTAAATAATGGATTTTGGAGAGACTATACCTTTTGTCTCCTGTCACTGGTTTCTAGAGCTGGCTGAAGATTACTTTAACAAAAATATTGATTGCTAAAAAGCATGTATATCAAGCAGATCCCTCAAGATGCCAAAGTCTGCTCTCCTAAAGACCAGGGTAGCAGGCTTGCTGTGCACCGTCCTCATTGCCCTAAGGATCTTGAGCTCCACTATGTCATGGTCACTGCAACCAAGGCTGTCCTGGGGCTTCCCATTCCCCATGAACCCCTCCTTGTTAGTGAGAACAAGGTCCAGCATAGCACCTCTCCTTTTCGGCTCCTCTATCACTTGGAGAAGGCAGTTATCATCAGCACATAGCAGAAATCCCCTGGATTGCTTGTGCCCTGCTACATTGTCTTTCAAAGAGATAGGTGGGTGTTTGAAGCTGTCAGTGAGGATCAGGGATTGTAAACATGAGTTTGCTGCTATGTCTACAGAGGGCCTCCTCCACTCAGTCTTGCTAGTCAGAAGGCCTGTAGCAGACTCCCACCATAACATCCCCTGCTCCTGCCCTTGCTTTAATACTGACACATAAGCTTTTGGTCAGCCCGTCATTCATCCCCAGACAGAGTTCCATGCACTTCAGCTAACTCCAACATTGACTGAGAGGGCGACAACCCTCTTCATCTGCACTGAATTTTAGTTTGCAATCGCACAGACTTCAGTGACAAAAATAACTAAGCTAAAGCAAGGGAACCAGTTTAGGGTCAGAGCTTCTGGAACTGCATTTAAAAGAGATTGGTTTGTTTGTTGGATTAAGGTTTGGTTTTGGTTTTGTGTGTTTTGAGTTTTGCCCTTTTTTAAAAAAGACACCTTTAAACAAGCATATTTTCGTAGTCCAAGTACTCTCAGTTGTCCTGGCACCTTAATCTTACCTGGAATGGAACAACAAATTCAATGATATATTGTAGATTTTCTACACGTGCTAGTCTGCGATCTCCATCTGGAAATTAATCTCATGTAACTTACTGGTTAAATTAAAGTATGTTATTTTCCTTACCATCTCATGACAATGACTGTTGAGGTTCCAGCAGTTCTGGCTTTAAAACTGGAGTGAAATATTTCCTCCAAAAAATTTTTCAAAAACAAAGTGGGGAATACCTGACAAACATCCTACAGAAAAACGTTACCCTAGAGAGGAAAAAACAATTCACATTTCAAAATATATGCTGCTGATTGATTAGCAAGAGTAGCATTTAACTAGTAAGCTTTAAGCCTAAGCCTTCTTACCTATATGTCCAATTATACTGAGAAGAGCAGGGAATCAGGTGTTCCATAAATAAATACACTTAAAGAGAGAGAAATACAAAGAGGAGGAGAGAAAGGAAGCAAAACAAAATAAATGGAGCTTCCTGTGGTTTCATTTAATCATTCTTCTTCCAGTATTTTATATGATTCTTATCAGGGAATTTAGCCTCTAATCTTTTGGCAACAGCTTTTGTTCAGGTGGTAATTTAGTCTTCATTTCAAATTAACAGCATCTGGGTGCAATAACTTTTCAGTTAAGTTTTACTGAAATTTCTTTTATAGCTGTTGCTTTAGCATTACTTGAAACAAAAATTGTGGTATAGAGAGTATGGGGTTCATGTGTTTGTAAATTAAGACAAAATTAAATTTTAATTTCAATAATTTGAAATTAAATAATGAAACTGCCCTAGCAGTGGAAACATCTAAGCCAAATAGTGTTAAGACATCTATTGGAAAATCTGATTGAAATGCCTCGATGTTTTGTTTAGTAGCTGTATGTGTAATCTGCACTATCTATGGGTTAGGGAATCCTGGAATAAATCTGCCTGTGACCTTCTACCTCACTCAGCAAAATGTTGGCTGAATTGAATATCTACTCTCTCCAGTTTTCTGTACAAATGAACACAGTACTCCTATGTGGAGGGTGTTGTTTTTTTCTTACTGATATTATTTTAAAGAAATATTCCACGATATAGGAAAATTCTCTGTCATTGACTTACACTGCACTTGCAATAACTATGAAACTGTCTTGTAAATATATTAAAATATTAGGAGCCCCCAGGAAAACACCTTTATGTGCTCTTGGGAACATAGCTATGATTCCCATTTTGACAATCTAGGTGAAAGTTTTATCCAGCAAGCAGACTTTCACAGAGAAAAGTCAAAATACCTTGTAGAGAGTAACTTCAGAATACAGAAAATGTGTCAAACTCACACTTTGAAAAAGGTATTTACTCATCCTTGAATCTGGAATCACTGAGCATTTGAGAGTTATATAAAAGTATCCTACCTGGAGAAAAGCTTTTCAGAAACTGGTCTTCAACCAAACTTTCATCCTCAGAGCTCCATTTTTCTTCAGAAAGATTTCCAAGATCAGGCAACAGATCAAACCTGACTATAACTAGGCAATATATGTATATGTGTCAGTACATATAAACAGAAATTGCTGCCAGGCAATTAAACAATTGCTACATGACAGAATAGCTAGAATAGAAAATGTGTTAATATTCTCTTTGCAATGATTAGATGAACACCTAATCATCACTAAGAAAACATCTCAAAAAAATCCTCAATCACCTCACCTCTGCCATCTCAGTTTTGTTCTTAAGAGAAATCTAAATTAAAAAAAAAAACAAACCAAACCAAAACCAAACAACCTTCAAAAGAATAGAAATATCTGAAAAATAAAATATCGTCATCAGCTTTCCAAAATCATAAACTCTAGAAACAATTATTTCATCAATCATGGTAATTCATCTACTCTTTCTCCTTGAATAGAATTTTGGGATTAGTTCTTTTCTTTCAAAGTCTGATTAACATATATAGGTACTTTCACGGCATTTTGTCTAAAATTTGTACTTAGCCTTGAAGATTGTTTATTCAGTTTCTGACAGCAGGACCTTAAGCATTCAAAAGCCTGCCATTTTTCTCAAGCTATACCAACTGACCTATAAAAAAGAGATACTCTATCTTTCTACAAGCTTTACCTTACTTATATCCTTACAGCTGCAATCAATATAATCTATTTAAAGCCTAAATTATGATAACATCAAGTGAATGATCATAATGTCTTTTTAAGGCATTTAGTTACAGTTTAAACATTCTGCTTTTCTGAATATATCTGCCTCCAGTAGTTCTAAGGCACCTATTCCTCTTATATTAACTATATTAGTCAACGATTTTAAGACCTTCCCAGAACACTTTTTGGATAAAAAACCAATGATACATGGAAGATGCAAGTGATTGCTCAAGTTTACCCGAAAATACCTCTGGACAAAAGCACAATGTGAAGTTCCTAATCCCTAGATTATTCTGATAATCTATAGAAAAATCCTTTTGCTCATTTATAAATATAGATAAGAAGGGAAAAAATGCCTATCTTTTTTCAAGAAATATGGCTTTTGTCAGTGTAGTAGGTATTCTGATTCAAACCTACAAATCATTATAAAATGTAAATTATACCCAGATCTCACTTTAGGTTAAAATAATGTGACACAATTGAATTACACTGCAGTAATTCCTCAAGGAGTCTTGCTCATGGTTCTTATAGTAAAAATATCTAAATTCAATCAAGGATTCAGTTTTGCTCACAGAAGTTCAGTTGCTTTGCTAACTTTGTGCCAAAAGTGGGAAGCAAGGCATATGGAAATGGCTCAACTTTGCTCCTGTATATTCCTTGCAAGTTCATATTTCTCAGCCAAAACTCAAAAGCCTTTGAAATCTGAAACTATAACAAAGAGGCTTCCTATTCTGAATATAAATTAACTATACCTATCAAAGAGCTTACTCATTAAGTGTTCATGGTAAGGCCTAGAAATCCTAGAAAACTATTAATTTACTTAAATAAGGAAAATACCAAGAAAAAAAAATGCATTTTCCAATATGTAAATCCCAATTTGATATTTCAAGCAATATTTCTGCAAAGAACATATGTCAGAGACAGCTACCACTCCAGAATGAAAAATTCTTTGTCAGGATTAGCATGCTAGCTAGGTGTTTATTTATTTTTTTATCCCCCATACTCTAAGCTCCTTATTGTTTTATAAATCTTGATGAGCCTTGTAAATATTCTCATATAGTCATAGCAAAACTATACACCATGACCAGCAGGTGACAATGCAACAACTCAGTAGAAGAATAATGCAAAGATGAGAAGTTGAAATAATACCAAATATCTGCAGGACATGTCTCTGTAGAGCTCTGCACTTCAAAACATCCCTATGAAAGAATTAGTCTTAAATAAAATTTAATAGAAAAATCCCATTCATAGGTCTCAAATAAATTAAAATTATGAATCTGTTTTTTTTGTTTTTACTGATGTTGCTCTCCACTAATGAAATAAAGATCCAATTTATTTCTTAGGTGAAGCCATGATATTTTCTGAATTATCTGACTGAATGAAAAATAAACATCTGAGTTGCTGACTGACCTTTTTTTATACATGATACATTACCTGTCACTTTCTATTTTGGTGCTAGTTCAGTGGCTGATGCTTTACATCAGATTAAGTATATATTAGCAGTTTTAAAACAGTGGCAATGAAGTAATGCTTCTGAAAGATGCAAATCTTAAAAATAATCCAGAAAAATAACAAAAAAATATTATTCTTTTCTGCCTTCTGTACTTCAGATTCCATTGCTCCAAACCTCTGGGCAACACATTTCCACTTCCCTAAACAGAAGCAAAGTCACTAAGTTAATGGCATGTGTTTTTTTCTGCTTCAACATTCCTGAAACACAAAGTTATCCAAAGACTGTTACTCAGAAAAATTATTTTTCTTGTAAAGCATATCTTAAGGGGATGAAGCCTCAGGTTTCAGTAGTGTGGATTTTTGTCTGCAACTTCATATTGTTTATCATAATATTCAGTAAAATCTTATTCCAGATGGTCAATTATAGAACTTAATTTACAAAAACAGTTATGTTGTCATGCTAATTAAGCATAGGAAGGTGGTCTTTTAAAGTGCATTTTGTGCTGGTTTTCCCAAAATCCTATAGTTTTGAGCCCTGTGGCTTAGGAAAAAGAAAAAAAAAAAAAAAAAGGGAAAAAAAAATCCAAACAACCAGTGAAATTGTTTCCATTGCAATCAGTGAATTTTTGAACCAGGGCCACTTATGCAAATGAAACAAAACTGAGTGAGCCATTTGCAATGCATAATTTAGCTAAAAATGTTAACCTCTCCTTCTGTTCAAGGCTTATCCACAAGCAGATCACATGTTCCTTGAATTTATATCTATTTAGATATGCTTTCTGAAAAAAAAAAATACCCTAGTGGCTTTATAATCACAATTATTCATGAGTATTTGGTAACATTTATTTGCAGTTGTGTCTGGTAGTAAGTACAGATTTATTTGTTATTTCTATTTCTAGTTCAAATCATAAGGTTTAAAATGTTTGCAGCTAAAGTTATGTGACACTTTCTTTAAAGAGACAGTAGGACTTAGTATTTTTGGAACCTGATTACAGGCAATTGCTCTATCTGGTAAGTATCTTGTAAGGAGCTTCCAGTAAGTGAATTTACCAGACTTTTTGTACTTTAAGCCTCCCTATTTCCACAACAATTGGAATTTCAGTTTAAAATGGTATATCTGACTTGCCTTTGTAAGAGGTCATAAAGGCAGAATTCTAAACACATTGTTACCTATGGGCCCTTTGCATGCAGAGGAAAAATAGCTGACCAACAGACTTCACTGGGAGACCTGCGCCTGTGTTAGCATGCTATAAATGTTAATATCATGGAGCTCATCTCTCAGATTTTATTTCTAACAGACTGGGCAGCATAGGGATGCAGCCTCCTGTTGTTTGGTTTGTAAGACTCGGTGAGCTTGCATCTGTTCATGTCATAAAGAAAGCATAGCTCATCTGCAAAAAAGGTGCCAGCTATACTTGCTAGAAACCCAGCTTCTAATAAAGGAGCCTATGCTGTTTGGCTAACAAGATCTAGGAGCAGCATTTTCTTCATTTTTTTCCCATAAATGAAGGAAATGTGAAGTACAATTCAGTGGTATGAATTCGGCTTATTAGAAGCATAATATTTTTCCTATTGTAGTAAGAGCTGCATAAGACTAAAGAACAAGTTATAAACATATTCTGCCATAGAATGTTTGTAACTAGCTGATATGTGATTTTGAATAAGCAATGTCTTAAACTTATGAGTATTTAACTGTAATAAAGAAATGTAGATATTCTAATATGGTTTTGGCAAGAGAATTATAGTAGTAAAGCTAATGGTTTATAAAGGAAATAAAACAACAGTATAATAGAAACACTAATTATAGCAAAATAATTCTGTAGATTGTTTTCAAAATAATTGACTAAACAACATAAGACATTGATTGGCTGGTACCCATAAGCAATTAAAAAAATATCATATAAGGTTTTAAATAGGAAGACATGGAACTACATTATAAACACCCATCTTAGATTTAGTTCCTATAAGGGCAGTTTACTCAGCATCCCATTTTCCAGCTGGTATTCCCTTGAGTTCTAGTTTATATCACACCAGCAAGGCTTAAATTATTGTATATGTGAATATGCTTAGGTTGAAAAGATCCCAAGTAAAGTTTATTTTATATTTGCTAGGCTAAGGTTTTTGGATTTACTGTATTCCATTGAAGTATTTTTTAATCTCCAAAATTTGTTATATATTCCTCCCCATGGAATTCATTTTATCGAGGCCAACATCAGTCACTGCCAGATGATTTTATTTTGAGTGATAGATCAGTTTACACACAATTGCAAGTTCTTCTGCTGTCTAAGGAAGGAAAAGGAAAGTTTCTTAGTAAATATCACACGCCTTTTATCATCAAAGGAAATAAAAGTTTTGTCTTACCTTTGATCCTGAACTACAACACAGATTCTAATAGCATGTGCCTTGAAATGCCACAAGGTGTAAAGATTTCAGGCCTCACTTTTGGTTTTCTCATAATTTTATGTATAGTATCTGACACTTGCTTCCATATACATATATATGCATTTATTTAACCTTCCTTTCTTTAAGGAATAATCGCCTTCCCTTGGGAATGCACCAAGAATAACTTTCTAGCTCTAGGAAGCTAAAGGACTTCTACTTAATAAACCACAGTGCTAATTTCCCTTTGAATGTTTTCATGAACTGTCAGAGAATCTAGTTTACTTCTGTAAGAAGACATGTATGGTCAGTTCACTTTTACAGATTCAGGATTGCAGAATGCAGACTGAATGAGAATAAAAAGAAGCAGAGAGAAGCAGAGAGTTGTCCTGTACAAGAGGCATTTTCAGGAAAAATAAAAATCTCAATTTGAACTGAGGACTGAATGCTAAATGAATTTTGATTTTCATATGAAGGCAAATTTAGAAGATTACTTCTACTGGTGATAAGGAACTGAACAACCTAAACCAGTTCCTGTAGTAAAATTCATAAGAAGTGGCTGCATCCTGTATTAACTTAATGATCTGATTGCTGAAAGTATTAATTCAATGGTCTGTGATTTAATTCAGTCTCACATCTGAGCTTGATTTTCAAATTATAATATCTAATTTCTTGGTTTAGTAACTGACAGGGGTTTGGATTTATGGTGACTGGTTTGCTTTTATTTGTTTGTTTCATATGTTTTTATAAAACCAGAAATGATATATAAATGCAGCTTAAATAAGAAAGTAGTAACTCATCCTAGCAGTTTTAAAAAGTCACTTAAGTACATTATTTTTGCCTAATCAAGTAAATGATTCTCTCTATACTACCTACAAATTCTCTAGCAGAAAACATCATCTGGGTATTTGCAGGTTATATGTTACTCTAGGCTGCATATTTCCTTGTACCCATTATATGTTATGGCTTCTACTAGTGTGAGCTAGTGAATTTAGAAATAAGAATACCCTATGCACATGCGAACGTTAACATGGTGGCAATAAAAGGTGTGAAACCAAAATTCATAACTCAATTCCCACAAATAGAAAAAAACACTATTTTTAAATATTTGTAAATTATAAACACAATAATATCATTAACATAGTAGAAATGTATAAATCAGAGTTAATATTTTTTAAATCATATAACTGCTACAAGTTACATGAAAATAATGTAAAAAGGATAACCAAAATTATGAAACTTTTCTACTCTGTCAAAATACTTTATAAATATTCAAATAACATTACCTTCGGCTTTTTCCAGAAATTCTTCTCTTTTTTGGTATAAAATCTTATATGGTAATAAGAAATATCAGAGCTAAAAATACTGTTAAAAGCTTTATACTTGAATCATCAATTTATTCTTTTCTGCAGAGACTGAATTTAAGGGTCCACACTTTTAGTCAGCGATGTTGACAAAACTGACATAAATGAAAAAAACTTACAGTTGAGGTTCTGTGTGCTTTTGACAAGCTTTAATGGAATTGTTTGCAAAGTTTTATTGAAATCCAAGCTTCCATTTATCTTTGTTAGCACAGGTACAGAAATCTGTGATATAATATTCCTGTATAAATTAAACTAAGTATAACAGAATTGGACAAGGAAAGGAAAAAAGAATAGCATATTTTATTCTAAAGGAAAACTGGTTTTGTAGGTAAATATTTATAAATTATTACTTTGACTTTTGTAACAATTGTATTGGATGCATTTCTTTATGACTGCCTAAAAATCACAAGAATCTATAATAAAGGATGTCAAATAATTTTTCTTTTGTCGGGAAGTGAATTTCCAAACATAAGTGAACTTTAACCCAAACTCTTCTTCACAGCTAACAGGGTAGACTATCATTCCTAAATGCTTTATTCTTTTGTGCTATATAACGCATGATGAAAAAGTCCAGAGTAGTCTAAACTGTATTTGCTGAACAAGGACCTAACTTCATACAAAATGCTTAACACTAATTGTCAATCCACCAAAATGTTCAATTTATGCATAAAAGTAAATATGCAACATGCCTCCAAATCCAACTGGAATCATATGCTTCTACCCATAGGTCCCCACCTAAAACAGCTAATATATGGAAATATTAGGGAAAAACGACTTATCTTGAATTCAATTATATTTTCATATGCATATTTTATATTTGCTTTCAGAAAACTCCAAAATTTATTGTGACTTCGCAGTTAGTAACCAACTTCACAAATACCATAAAACAGAAATGTCATCACAATAATGATACAAATGTAAAACTGTTGTGGTTTAAAACCTTGTTCCAACCAAAACTATGATAAAAAGGTACTGCAGAAACAGCTGAAAGAATTAAAAAAAAAAAAAAAAAAAAAAAAAAAAACAAAACTTGCACAGAACTTTAAAAATCTCTAACTGGGTTTAATACATGGCATTTGTTTTTAAGATTAGAAATGTACTGACACTGAGCAACTATTTCAGGGCATTTGCTGGGTTTGGTCACAAAGGAAAGGTTTCCACTACTATTCTGTATCTGTAGTTGTTCNCAAAAAAAAAAACAACAAAACTTGGAGAGTTTATACCAGTTCTCTGAGAGAAGTCTAACTAACATAAGGATTTTTATGCACCTGCCTTAGTGATGATGCGAACTAAATGATAAAAAGTATCCAAAATGTGCCAGCACATATTAAACTATTCCACGATTCAGCTGATATTCCTAATAAGCCTAGAAGGTTAAGATAATTTTGGGTAAAGAATGCATAGCAGCAGTGAATTGAACATCCTTTTCAAGAAAGAGCAGTCTAAGTCAGCTAGCCTTTCATAACACATCAGTGTTTGCTGTCCATTATCTGGCACCACCTTCTCTCCACATTTAAATCTCTACACTCCTGAAGAAAACAATTCATGCCTTGACTCCAGAAATTAATCTAAATTATTTAAGTATTTTAAACTGGCTCATTTAAAATCCATTTAATATTCAAATTTTCATTACTTTTCAGAAAATTGAGAAATTTTCTTACATGAACAACCATGCAGCAGTGTGGGATACTGTCGTAGTTTAAACCCAGCTAGGCAGCACATTCACTCATTCACCCCCCCCCCCCCCCCCCCCCCCCCCCCTCCCTCCCCCCCCCCCCCCCCCCCCCCCCCCNCAGCTCCTTTTATTCTCTGCATTGTGTCGTAGTTTAAACCCAGCTAGGCAGCACGTTCACTCACTTAACCCCCCCCCCCCTCCCGGCCCTCCCCTCTTTTCTCCCCGCTCGCGTAGGAGTGGGAGGAAAGAAGAGCCGAAGGAATACGAATCCCACTGGTTCAGATAACAACAATCCAGTCACTAAGATATAATACAAATCACTATTGCTATTATCAATAACGACAAGGAAAACAAGGGAAGAGGGTACGATACCATCCGCCAAAGACAAGCCTGACCGGGAAGTTCCCTCTCCTTCTGGGTAACTCCCAGTTACCCCCCAGGCATGACGTGCTATGGTATGGAATACCTCTTTGGTCAGTTTGGGTTCTGTCCCTCCTTCCTCTCGGCCCCCCTCCTCCCCGGCAGAGCATGAGGCTCATAAAGTCCTCGGTCAGGGCAAACATCACTCAGCAACAACTGAAAACATCGGCCTTATCAGCCTTGTTCCCGGGTTAAGTCAAAACACCAGCTACTAAAGAGAAGAAAAACTGACTGTAACTGCTGAACCCAGGACAGATACTCATCACAGAATGTCATAACGTGGATAAGGCTGTTCCGTAATGGCAATAAAGACAAAATAAGATGAAGAAAAAATAAACACTATTTCAGAACAACAAAAAAAAAAAAAGCAACAATTTCTCAAGATGAAATCTTCTAATGATCCCTTTTACCCTGCTAATGTCAAACTAGATAAAAAAAACAAACACCTTTTTTAAAGAAAATTAAGATGTATATTATTTTGGGTTTTTTAGAAACAAACATTTTTAATGCTCTATTCACAATGTTAAACAAAAAAAATCACTAAATGCATTTGATTGATTTGTAATACAAAAGAACAAATTATAGTTCATTAATTTTCCAACCATTCAACACAATTGCTTTTAGATTAAGTCAGTCTGATCATGTTAATAAAAAGTATGTACCAAATCCTGAATCCTATCATCCTTTGTGACAAGCTGACTGCATGCTTAATAATTTCCCTGAAGCATTTTCTACTACTGTTTCTATCCAGTCTTGCCTCAAAAGGTTGTGCTTCATGACAAAAGCTGCTATGTAAGTAAAAACTCACCACCTTCAATAGAGAAAACCACAACATTTTAGGGGAAATAAAAAAAGGAAGATGTATGTCTTTTTAAATAAATATTGCAAATTCAGACCTGTTCATCTGAGTTTAGGTGAGAAGCTTCCATTGGATTGGGGAGGAAGTATTTTTGCCTTCATAGTTTCAAATTAACATTTCAAAATTATTTTCTCAAACTGTTTTGGACAATTAAAGGGAAAACAAAACCGCAGAAACCTGGAAACAAAGCAAAATTTTCAGGAAATATTTACAAACACAAAACAAAGTACAAAAAAAATTATTTTAGTCTTGCAATTTGTGTTGGCTACATCACTGATAGCACAGAGAAGAATTTTAGGAAAGTAAGCACATGTGTTTATCCTTACTTATATATAGCTATATATACCCTTCCTTATCTTTAAATATATCAAAATATGTTTTTCTTCTCTATGTTTTTATTTCCACAATAGCTACTGTTTATAAAAGTAGATCAATATGGTAGGAGTACTAAAATTTCACTGAATGATTACTAAAAATACCTGACAGGCTTGGTCACCCTCACTCTCTGTACAGACTTGCGAGGTGCTGAAACGATCTTGGTTACATGAAACCCAGCTCCTTTTTGATCAAAGAGAGATTTCCCACAGGCTTTGACAAGGCCAAGATTTCAACTTACAAGTTTTAAGTCAAATATTTATGAAAACCTTTAGAAAATTCAACTTTTCCATATGTTTTTGTGATTCTGAAAATTCCCAAAATGTGGACAACAGGAATTAATCTCTCTTTATTCAAAAGAACTTTTATCTGTTTGCTTTTACAAAATGCCAGGTACACCAGAATTCTTTTTTAGGTATTTGTTTCTTCTGACTGCTACTGTTTCCTATTGTTATGCTTTTCTTCAGAAAACACTTACTAGTAAATAACTTAAAGTATTTGAATATCAGCTTGACATGAGCTTTGTATGTTTAAGACATTCTTTCTATAATAAGTGTGTTCATCAAGACAGCAGTCCTCCATTGCAGAGATAGCTCATTATTTTGCTCACAAATGCTGAAGAAATGTATAAAAGATTTACCTCAGGGTTGATACATCCAGTTGGGAGTCTGGAGAAACCAAATTTCTCCTGCTGAGAGACATAAAGCAGAGCAACTTAGACACTGCATGATTTGAAATGCCTTGCTGTGATGGTTGTCCACCCACCTTGCCTGAACTTTTTGAGACATTGTGCTACTATGTGTGGATTTCCTACATTCAGAGATGATGCTGAGGCAGGAAAAAAAATATTTCAGACTTGTACAACGATAATCCTGATTCTTTGAATTAGTATACTTTCTTTTGACACTGTGCCTTAATTTCCTACCCTAGTCTATCTTAGATTGCTTCAAAGAGTATGATTTCTAACTATTCCTTCCCCTCAAAGCTTGTTCGCAATTATAATCAGGTATAAAAATGATTTAAAATTATTTTCAGGTTTCCTTCAGTGTCTGTATCAAATCACCGTTAGCACATACTAGATCCTTAGCTGCCCCTCAAATACTTACTCAATAAAATGCAATGCAAAGGGTTTTAAAAACTGTATTTGTTAGAGACATCAAACATATGCTTCTAAAGATACTTGAGTGTCATCTAACACAAGCATCATTGTTAAATATATAACTCATGTTTCAATTATGTGCAAATATCTATTATAATGTAGGAAAACCTAGATTAAACTCAATAATAGCAGATTGGATTTTTTCTACTTGCTTCAGCAGAAATAGGATTTTCATTCATTATATTTTTTGATAAATCCAGATAGAGTTTTCAAAAGCTTCATTATAACACTATAATTCTTTGTACTTTAAGATCACTTAGAATTTGTCTGACTAGTGTCTGACTAGTGTTAGACAAAAAGTTTACTTTTAAGTGCAATACTTGTTAATAAATTAAATTTAGGTTTTAATAGGTTTGTCACCCAAAGTTAAATTAAATTGTTAGGAAGACTACCTTTCTGGCAGTTGATGTCACTGATAACAAATCAGAAAGATACTTTGAGAAAATTATCCTAGTTTTCATCTAAAATAGAGTTCATATCCAGCACATTTCTGTAGCTATTATCTTCAGTCATTTAAAATGTGGGCTGCTGAATTTATGACTCATTATTCAACAAACTGTTACTTAAACCTTAGCCTTCCCCATTGTCAGTAGCATTACTGAATCTTTTTTTCTGTTCTTTTCTACAATGTTTTAACTAACTAATGAAATTACAGCATAACACTATCTTGAAGTTTGCAGTGCAGTAGGGAATTTAGTCTGAGTAGAGACCTTCTGTTTCCTATGTTGTTTTCATTGGCAGTAGGCAAAAGGTGCTCCCAGGTGAAACTAATTCAAGAAGCTCTGAATTGAAATTTTGTTAGTATTTTCTTTCAGTTTACATTCACAGCTACAAGACATTGTGCTTTCATTGTCTCAAAAATCTTTGAGGAGATCATCATCAACTTTATTAAGGATGAAAGATTAATTTGAAAATGGGGTGCATGGAAGATTGCAATAATTTTGCAGGAAAATTCAAATTGTTGTCCAAAGCATTAAAACATCAATAAAAAAAAGATTAACGTATATATCGGGGGAAAAAATACTCCTGGTTTTGGGCATTACACTTGAACATAACCATTAAGCTTAACAGTGCCATCACGCAATTTTTTGATTGAATGAAATAATCCTGCAACAGCAAAGGCTAGATTTGAAAATGATGAATCCCATGAGAAGTATTAGCATGTTAGAAAAGCCTGACAGAGCTAATATCTCAACAGATTCAGTACAGCAGAGGGAGTGCCTGATCGGCACACAGAATTCAGGAAGACCTTTGTCAAAATTATATACTTCTCACATCTTCTTTTACATTAACATTCTCCTGTGTCACCAAAAATAGCTCAAGAGCCCTGCACAAATGCACTACAAGAACAAACTGCGCCAAAATTCCTAAGAAAAAGCCAAAAGTCAAGCTTTGTGTTCAAGTGCAGATACCTGTGATGTCAAGCAGACAACTTGAAGATTACTGGACAAAAAAGCTTCCATAGCTTCATCTTCAGAACTGTGAACCAATATTTAAGTAATGACGCACTTTCTGATTTTTTTTTTCTATTGTTCTTAACCTTGGTGAAATTGTTTCTCTGTATATTGGCTGTTAGTTACCTGGTTTTACAGTCACTCCCATTAGATTGCCTGTGACATGGTGGCCATATGTTGAATTTTCTCTGATAATTATGAAGGGAAAGCCACCATCAACACAGAATGACCTCATACAGAAACAAGCAAATTACTTTATTAGTTGTCTTAACTGAAATGGAAGGACAGTGGAAAAGGCAAGGTTGAGTATTTGGGAAACAGTAAGAGAACAGTCTCCTAACTGTTCAGAAATAACAGAGGCAATTTAGAAAGAAAAAACATAAGGCAGTCTGCAATGTGAACTGAATTCCAGTTTAGTAGCTTGAATTGTTACCATAGAATGATGAACTTTTGAAGATGGATCAAAACTGAAATTGTTCTTATTTTCTGGAGGTGGGTGGGAACCCAATTTTATTAAGAATTAAAATTTCTTTTTTGACTGTCATATAACATAATTAAATACATAAGCCTTTATGTTTAGTTGTTCTGAATTGCAAAAGCCTGGCAAGACCTGTGAAGATGTTTCTTTTCAAGGAGCGCTGAGATATACTCTCTTAAAGATATAATTTTTTTCACTTGAAATTCAAGTTTTCTCTCAGACTTTCAGTGGTAAAAAGGCAAAAGGTAGGGGTTTGGTCTGCATTGTCTCTTCAATGACTTATTTTGAAACTGTTCCTGGACTTTTTTTTTTTAATCCCAGATTGTGATAATTATAATTCCACTGTAACTTCTATATGTTCTGGTTAACTATTTTTAAAGTTTGAAAAAATATTTTAAAACAAGCATCACAAATAAAAAGAAAAATTTTTGTTTCACATCTGTACTCTTGTGAGAGGCATGTGAAGAAAAATATAAAAGTTAACCTACTTATGCTTTCTCATAAATTACCAGTGAAGAAGGGCTTTCTAAGGGATTAATATATTAAAACATACTGCTGATTTTTAAGCTACCTTTTACATCTATTTTTCTCCTAATGTCTACATCATGTCATATTCATGACAAGTGCACTTAAAACTAAGCAAGGGCTATTTTCTACAGTTTCTATGCCACAGTTGCAAAGTAACATGGGTTTTCCCTCTGATTCATTTGCCATTTTGTATACAAACATACAAGGTTGCTCCTGTTTTGTCAATCGTCGAGGTACAGAATATTAGAAATATTTCCATTTTAAGTTATTTTCCATCCTGAGTCTATCTTAATTGGCTAGATTCTCGGTCATTGTACAGCTTCATATAGTAAAAGTCACAATAGCAAAGACACAGACAGATTGTTTATAAACCAATAGTGGTTTATACCACTACAGCAGTAGGCTCAGCAGTAAGGATCCTTATTGTAGCCCTTATTGTACCTTTATTGAAAAATAAATAACAAACCAAAACCTAGGCCACTCCAACTGAGCTGACAAATGAAAAATTTGAATGCCATTTATGATGAGTTTATTCCTAAATGTTTTTTCCTACTAACTTCTCCCATCATTCTATTGCGAAGTTTTCAGCTGTGATTTCATTTACTTTGTTGGAGATCAAAAATCACTTACATGAATACATTCAAGTGCAGAAGGGTTGTGAAATCTAATCAGGTCCAGTTGGTTTAAAAATGGGATACAGAAATGGATGTGGTAGAGACTGCCATAATCAAACTTTTATTTCATATGCTCAGATACAGCTTCTCTGTTTTGCTCTCTTCTCCACAGCTTTATTTGTTTAACTAGTTCTATTCTGATCTCATATTAAAAATATTGAGCAACTAAAGTTTAGTCTGTGTTAGCGTGAAGGGCTTTCACTCTGCTATGGGGCAAATTTTGCTCAGTGTCAAGATCATAACTAAAAGCAGAGAATGGGCTCACTTTATTTTCCTATTCCATGGAAAAATCAAAGTTGTTCAGTAGTGAATATCTTTTCCACCCAGATATCATATTAATTAAAGAACTGTGCTCTACATTTTTCCTCTAGGACTCTGAGCCTCATAAATTTTGGTTCTTTGGGAAAATTAGAGTGGGTTCAAAGTGATCTCAAATTCATTTCTCCCTAATCAGTTAGCTCATTAAGCAATTTTAACCACCTCATGTAATAGATTTTATGTTAATTTTATGTTAAATAAATTATAATAAAGAATCAATAGTAAAGCTAGTCTGATCAGGGAAAGGATCAAAGCTTTATATACAGATTACTGGCTGAATGTCCTTCGAGTGTCATCCCTATGAAATTCAGGGCAGATGCTTAATAGTCTACAAAGTGATTTTTATATTAGAAGTACATAGATACCAGTCTTATATGCCTATGGGTTTTTGAACAGATGCAAGTACAGGTCAAAACTTAAATATGCATGTGTTTTTCACACCTCAAGCTAATTAAATCCTATTCCTTGGCATGTTGAAATTTTTAAATTTTTAACTTTTATTTTAAAAAATAGCATAAGCAAAAAACTTCTAAACTGTTTGCTTGGGTTTTTTTTCTTAAAGAACTCTTTTTTTGGTGTCATGTAACCTTTCATCTACTCTTTCCTTCACCATTTATGTTCTCTAACGTGGTTTATTAATATCAAGTTTCTAATTTTCCAGTAGCACATAAAGTACAGTTTCTTTTCTAGGAAATTAAACAATGTTCAGATTGCTATTTAATATGTAAGGGATGTCATAAATAAACAAATTGACCACTTTTTGTATTCAACAAGGGGGAGAAAAAAAAGGGGGAGGGGAAAATTAAAGTTCTTTTGTAGAAAAAAAATCACCAAGAACATGAAAAATATTTGCTTATAGTTCTGCTCTAGAATGCAGCTTTCTAGAAGTGCATTATGAGATTCAGCTTTTATTATCTCAGTGATTTGTAAATAACATCTGTTTTGTGTACAAGTGGAACTTCCAGCCCAGCTCATCTTATGACTGAAAAAGCCAAGGCTTGATTTAGTGTTGTTTGATTCAATTTTACTTTATTTTTTTGTTTGTTTGTTTCTTTTCTTTTTTTTTTTTTTTTTTTTTTTTTTTTTTCTTTTTTTTTTTCTTTTTTTTTTTTTTTTTT
>NDXB01015960.1:61272-77252 GCA_002631895.1 Agapornis roseicollis
TTTTTTTTGTTTTTTTCTTTTTTTTTTTTTTCTTTTCTTTTTTAATCCTGATTTGTGTATCACCAGTAATAAAGTTTCTTCAGTTGGAGTCTGGCTTCTAAACTGGTTGATGACATGGGAGGCAGAACAGAATAAACCATTCTTCTATTTTCTTCTTTAAACCACACGGAAAGCTTTCTTCCAAAAAGCAACAGACAGATTCTGAATGGCTAGGAGAAAGTTTCTTCAGAAGGGGTGACCCTAGAGGTTTCCAAGAAATGTTAAACTCTCACAACTCCCAGTCTTAGTCACCCTTGCTTCCTTGAACCACTTGATATAATTTCTTTCTGTTCTAATATGAGAAAATAGCTTGTGGGAATTGTTTCTTTGCTGTACCCAAGTAATCAAGCTTCTGAAACGAAATGAAAACAGAACAAGTAGAAACAGAAGAGCACACTTTCTCTTTAAGTTTATATTTTATTGCTCTTTCATGACAAACTCTTGTCTCATCACCTGCTATTTTCAATCATATGGTGGTGAAAACACATCTCCCATACAGACTCTCCAATGCACAGAGACTAGAATAAAACTGTTATTGTGTTTCCCTGCTGTTAAAAAAGCTTGTTCAGCCTAGTAATGCTTACAGTGAAAGAAGTATTTTCATTGTGATTCCACTTTTTTTCTATTTTTGTCTGATTCAGACCCATATTCTAAGATCAAGTGGCTTAATCATTCTTTATTTTGGTTCACAAGATTGCAGAATGCTCTTTTGACTGGGCACTGTGGCTAGCCACCTTGATTTTTGTATCCCACATCTTTTGTGTCTCTCTAAGTTGTTGGTACATTGTTTAGTTGCTGAGCAGTCAAAGTTATGTTTACAGATCTCTGCTGTTCAAAGTCTTTCTCCAAAGAGTGTTTGTTACTAACATATATACAAAAGGACTTTGCTGAATGCATGATGCCAGGAAATCAAGCAAGAGATATTCACATATTATGATAAAAGATTAGGCTTTTTAATAGATGTGAAAACACTGTTCCCAAGTGACTAATCTAGCATGTCCAGATCACTGCTTTCAACTTTTAAATTATCATCTACGGCATAATAATAGTCAGCCCTAAGGCTGATCTGCAATCTTAATTAAACTGTTGTGAAGTCTGTTCACAACAATGAATTAATTATCTGAAGCAGTGTCCCCAAATTTCAGAGAAAGAGATCCACTCCACAATTGGCATGGACTCAGCAGATGTACATACATGGCTGAGCAGACAACTAAATATTTTTTTATGTTGTATATACCCAATCAGGCCCAGTTGCTCCTGCTCTAAATCCAATCATGCAAAAATGCTTAAATTCTCTCTCTGAACTGAGTTTATAAAGGTTCTGGCAGCAGATCATAATGGACTTTTTAAAAAGCTTTCAACAAAGCCTGCTTAGTTGTCATAGTTTAACCCCAGCCAGCAACTGAGCCCAACAAAGCCATTCACTCACACTCTAGGTGGAATGGGGGAGAGAATTGTAGAGGTAGAAGTGAGAAAACTTATGGGTTGAGATAAAGACGGTTTAATAAGTAAAGCAAAAGCTGTACATGCAAGCAAAGCAAAACAAAGAATTCATTCACCAGTTCCCATCAGCAGGCAGGTGTTCAACCATCTCCAGTAAAGCAGGGCTCCATCATGCATAGTGGTTTTTTAGGAGGACCAGTGTCATAACACTGAAAGTTACCCTCTTCCTTCTTTTTCCTCCAGCTTTATGTGCTGAGCATGACATCATATAGCCTCCTGCCTCCTGCAGGTGGGGTAATGTAAGAAACATAAAAATAATTCTACCCAAGCCAAAACCCATACACTTGTAAAGATTCGCAATGGAAATAAAGAATTTTTAAAAACTTCTGCATACCTTTACAAAGATGGAGGTATGCATGTTATGGTTGGAGACTTTTAAAATTATTTGTGTTTTGGTTTTTAGAGCTTTATTGTATTACCTGGGTAATAGTAGAAAATTTATGTCAAATTATAATACGTACTACTGTGACAATATCGGTTTTCAGATCAACATTTGTAGAAGAAGAGAAATAGTCAACAGATACAAAAATATCTTTTCACACATACAACTCAGCAAGAAATAAAACTTTTTGAGTTTCTGTTAATTAGAGATGTAGGTCATAAGAATATTCCCCAATTGCTGCCACCAGCACAATATATTATATACCAATGTTTCTCTTATGCTTATAGCTGCATCTTCACTGGATGGCTGAGCATAAAGTGTAGTGGTGAATAGTGTCACATCTAGCTGGTGACCAGTCACTAGATGTCTCCCCCAGGGCTTAGTATTGGGGCCAGTCTTGTTTAACCTCTTTATCAATGATCTGGATGAGGGGATTGAGTGCCCACTCAGTAAATACGCAGATGACACCAAGTTGGCTGGGAGTGTTGATCTGCTGGAGATTGGGAAGGATCTGCAGAAGGATCTGGACAGGCTGGATTAATGGGTTGTGGCCAATTGTGCTGGATCCTGCACTTGGACCACAACAGCCCCATGCAACACTACAGGCTTAAGGAAGAGTGGCTGGAAAGCTGCTCAGCAGAAAAGGATCTGGGGGTGCTGATTGATGGAGCTGAACATGAGCCAGCTTGTGCCCAGGCAGACAGGAAGATGAACATCTTGGCCTGTATCAGAAATAGTATGGTCAGCAGGACTAGGGCAGTGTTCCTCCATCTGCCTGTACTCAGCACTGGAGAGCCTGCACCTCAAGTACTGCGTTCAGTTCTGGGCCTCTCACTAGAAGAGAAATATTAAGGTGCTGGAGCAGGTCAAGAGAAGGGCAACTGAGAAGCTGAGAGCTACAACACAAGTCTTCTGAGGAACCACTGGTGGAACTGGAGTTGTTTAGTATGGAGAAGTCTTATGGGGGACTATATCACTCTCTACAGCTACCTGAAAGAAGGATGGAGCAGGAGGTGTCTGGTCTCTTCTCCCAAGTAACAAGTGATAGGACAAGTAGAAAATGACATCAAGTTACACCAGGGGTTTATACAGATTTGTAAGGGACATAGAACACTGTCATGTTTTAAACCCAGTCACACAGCTCGTTCACTCACTCAATCCCCCCTTTCTTGCCCTTCTCTGCTTCCAGAGGGATGGGGAGGAGAATCAAAAGAATGCAACTCCCACAGGTTGAGATAAGAACAGTTTAGTAACTAAGGTATAACACAAATCACTGCTGCTATCACCAATAATAATAATGATAAAGAAAACAACAAGGGAAGATAATACAGCATCTCACCAACCATGGACAGATAACACAACACCCCACCCCAACTGAGCACCAACCAAATACCTCCTCCAACCCCACAGAGCACTAACCCTTCCGGGTAACTCTCAGTTACATCTTGGGCATGACGTGCTATTCACATGCAGAGACTGTGAGAATTAAGTCCTTAGGCCCACTGTAGGAGAGGATCTGGTTCAAGACCATCTTAAGAACCTGAATGTGCACAAGTCCATGGGACCTGATAAAATCCATCTGTGGGTCCTGAAGGAGCTGGAGAATGAAGTTACTAAGCCACTGGCCATCATATTTGAAAAAATATGGCAGTCAGGTGAAGTTCCCAAAGACTGGAAAAGGGGTAATATAACCCCCATTTTCAAGAAGGGGAAAATGGATGACCTGAGAATTACAGACCAGTCAGTCTCACCTCTGTGTCTTGCAAAATCTTGAAGCAGATTTTCCTGGAAGGCATTCTAAGGCACACGAAAAACAACAAGGTGTTTGGTGACAGCCAGCATAGCTTCACTAGGGGGAAATCCTGCCTGACCAATTTGGTGGCCTTCTATGATGGGGGTATGGAACTGTGTTGGACACTGTCCCACATGAAATCCTTGTCTTGAAATTGAAGGAACATCAGTTTGACAGGTAGACCACTAGCTGGGTAAAGAACTGACTGGATGGCCACCTGCAAAGAGTTGTGGAGAAGAACATGGGGGTGTTGGTTGATGAGAAAATGAACATGAACCACCTTCAGTGTGTTCTCACAGCCCAGAAAGCCAACTGTATCTATATATATATGGTCATCTAAGCTATTTCCAGGGATTTCAAAAAATGCTTAAAACACATCTACTATATTTCAAGTCAAAGAACACATCTACTATATTTCAAGTTCAAAGTGATATCTAGGTCATTTAACTGTCTTTAGAAATTTTACCCTTAAAGTAATGGCCTGTTATGTAAAGGTGCATTTCCTTGTACTAAAACTGAAACTATGGGCTTGGACTGTAATTTTAAGCAATAATTTAGAGGATGGAATGTTAATCAGTGAAGAGTTCAACCAGCTTTAGCCACAACATGTCCTTTCCTACCTCTTCTTTGTTTCTCCTTTTTGTTCTTCCAGTATTTTCCCCTAAACCCAAAAGGATCTTTATAAAAAATTAAAAATGAAATGGGGCAGTAGATGTTTCTGGTTATTGTTAATGTTCCTGTCACAGAACTAGTTCCTTGTCCACTGGGAAATTGGTCATTTAGGGTGAACAAAAACTCAAATACAGATGGAGCTTTGCAAGCTAAAAATATTTCCCTTCCTAATAACAAAGAAAAGATTTTGGAATAATATGTTAAAAATGTCATTGAGGGCACTGTAGATGGCTAATGAGTGACTCAAAAAGAATGAGTGCAATGTTTAGCCTTATAAGATTGTTTATTGACTGTTTTTTTTTACCATATCTATTTTTGATTGACCTTTTCTGAAATATGAGAATTACTGTGTGTCAGTCACCATATTTATGAGGGTTTGGTGCTACTGATTAATGACTAAAGAAAGTAGATATACCTCTAACAATTTGTTTTCTTATTATTTTTTAATTGGGAAATAAGTCACTATTACCAATACTACATCTATTCTAATGACAGTTTGCAGACTCAGAGTTACCTGCATGTTTCAGTCTTGCTTGTTTTATCACAAACATAGTTTCTATGATTTTTTTTAAAAACAGAAAACTCAACAATTTTTATGAAGGACTTCTTGTGGTTAAAATTTCCACTTATCATCACATTGGTTAAATTTATAGATTTTTTTTCTTAGACCACAATGTGATTTATTTAACAAAGCAATTCAGGAAAGAAAGAAAGAAGGAAGGAAGGGAGGGAGGGAGGGAGGGAGGGAGGAAGGAAGGAAGGAAGGAAGGAAGGGAGGGAGGAAAGAAAGAAAGAGAGAAACAAAAAAAAAAGAAAAAGAGAGAAAGAGAGAGAGAAAGAGAGAAAGAGAGAAAGAGAGGAAAGAGAGGGAGAAAGCGAGAAAGCAAGAAGGAAAGCGAGAAGGAAAGTGAGAAGGAAAGCAAGAAGGAAGGAAGGAAGGGAAGGAAGGAAGGAAGGAAGGAAGGGAAGGAAGGAAGGAAGGGAAGGAAGGAAGGAAGGGAAGGAAGGAAGGAAGGGAAGGAAGGAAGGAAGGGAAGGAAGGAAGGAAGGGAAGGAAGGAAGGAAGGGAAGGAAGGAAGGAAGGGAAGGAAGGAAGGAAGGGAAGGAAGGAAGGAAGGGAAGGAAGGAAGGAAGGGAAGGAAGGAAGGAAGGGAAGGAAGGAAGGAAGGGAAGGAAGGAAGGAAGGGAAGGAAGGAAGGAAGGGAAGGAAGGAAGGAAGGGAAGGAAGGAAGGAGAAAGAAAGAGAAAGAAAGAAAGAAAAGAAAGAATAAAAAAAAAAAAAAAAACAACCAGGAGAAAGCTTATTTTAATGTTTTTGCAGAAGAAAACATCTCCAACATCTTATTGGACAAATCTGCTTACTGTGTCTGAAATCCTAGCAGGAACCTACTAAAAATGAGAAAGCTAAGACATTTTCATCTAACCTCTCTTCTCCTGTCAATGTGTGGGCTTTTACTCTTGCTAAATTGGGATAACTTGATTTAGTCACATCTGCAATGAAAGGGAATTTATATGAACATTAGAGTGTCTCAGCTTTCATGCAATAGCTTTTTAACCTTCAGCAACTTGAATCTTTACATTTCTTTCTAAGCCTTTTTTCAAATATTTTAAAAGTCTAGTGTAGTTGATATATTGTATTCCTTCTCTTGTTGAATGTACTTAACCACAAAGATAAATTTATTTCTCAGTAGTCTCACTGAAACTATCAGGACAGTTTACATACCTGAGCTTCAGTAAGAGCTTTATAAATCTGATCTCTCAGATGGCCATAGATACCGCAACATCTGCTTTGTAGTCTCAGAACTGCCTTTCAGTGACCACATTGCTCTGTGTCTGCCTCTATTTCCATGCAGTTTCATTTGTCTTCCTGTCTCAGAAATCACCCACAAGGCTACAATAGCTACCATAGCTACTGCTAGACTTCAGAAGATTCAAAATGTGATTCCCAGAACAGGCAACCCTTTCCCCTTTTGGCAGGAGTGCTGAGTTGCATTTGTCTGCTCAGAACACAGCTGAACTGTGCAGGTGACTGCATGCCACTCCAGTGGAGTCACTGGAAAAAACATATCTCACAATGCCCCATGATGTCTGACTTTTGCACATACATGGGGAAATTAAATTCAAGGTTTGCTCTTCAACATGACAAATAAACATTGTCCCTTGTAAATGCTGCAGGTAGGGATTGCTTTTATTTTTTCATGGATACAGGAAGACTATAAAAATGTCTTCATGTAAGAAAATTTAAACCTTAAAGGGAGAGGGATCTTTGTGGTAGGGCAGGAAGGCACCTACATCTGCTTAGAGCAGAAGTCTAGGAACCTGAGTTGTACTCTTTTTTTTTTTTTTCTTCTCTTTTATACCCAAAACATCTGTGAATTTTTTTACAACCTTTTAGCTCTTACTAAGAGATTTTCTTCTGTGTGAGAAGTTTGGTGTCCCAGATGTCCCCTTAAAGTAGGATATGCAGTGCTGATTTTACTCTACTTCATACTTTTTCTAGGAAATAGTCCAACGGAGCATAGATACCACGTCAAATTAACACACCCTGAGGCTCTGCATGTAAGAACAACTATGAACAGCTAGCCTGTTCATCTATGCTCTTCTAGTGCTCAGTAAATGAAATGTAGTTAAACCACAGATAGGTTGGAGACTAAAGGGTAAGCACTGTCTTGCACCTGATATCGGCCATAAGGCGCTCTGGGGGATTGTCACCATAACTCAGCTGTTACACTGTAATTAAACTGTGAGAACTTTATTGTATAAGAATTTTAGAAATGTTACCTAAAACTCTCAGAAAGATCCTGGAAGAATGATATTTATCAATATGTCTGCACTACCTTCCTGCATCCCCACTGCTTCCACAACTATAACCAGATTTCTTCCTCAGTTCAGTACTGGCTTTATTACTCTTATGAACTTCCACAGCTACAAGACACAATCTGGCTTGTGAAACATGTCAGAGTATGTGCTGTCTGATTAACAATATCACACTTGTGTCTTATCTTTCTGCAATTGGACATACTTGTTTGTGAGGATGCAAGGGAATTCAGTTAGACATGTCCTGTATAACCCTGTGAAGATTAATATACACTGCTGAATCTCTGTCTACAGCAGTTCCCACTGGACAACAGGATAGTAAAAGATATTTTGTTATCTATGGCCATGGCATTATGTCCTAGTTTCACACACCTTAGTACAAACAGTCATTCTACTCTGAGAGAAGTTACTTACACTGGTGATGTAGATGGAATATCAGAAAGGTAAAAATTATTTGATCAGAATGAAGCATCTCAACCCTCTTCCTAAGAAAAGCTGTGACTTGGCAATTACAGTACACATCTTCATGGAGAATAGCACCTTTCAGATAGGTCCTACCCTGTATAATTCTTAATGTCAGGTGGTTTTAGTAGTTCTCACCCCCAGCTGGTTTCCAGTCCTTCTATAAAATTCTCAGCATGGCTGCGCAATAAGTTTCCACTGCGATTCCTGACATTTTTCATGATCAGACACAGAGCTGGATTAGAAAGTAGCAAATACAATACTTGTATTATTTCTTTTAGATTACATACTATCTCCTTCACACCTTCTACCTCCCTTGTTCAGCTCCTTTTCTTTGTGGTAAAATATTTTCAGAGTGGCTCTACTTTGCTATTGGTCCTTACTGTAATAGGGATTTAACATGTAGTTTGAGGTTCACATTTCCATGTCCAGAGCCAGTTTCATACTGAAATTACTTTAATGATAAAGCAATGTCTTCTTAGCAAATGACTGGCATTTGGAAAGTCAAGAGAAATTAAAAAAATAATGACCTGGTTTATATGCTATATTGCATTTTAGATCCAATTTTGTAAGCTTGCACCATCATATATTAGGGAGGGGTGTATTAATTTGTTTTTAAGTGGAATTTTATTATTACAGAATAAAAGCATTTTCTGTGATAAAAGATTTGTGAAAATAATGCATGAGAACACAAGATGAATAAAAAGTATTATTTTTTTTCCCACAAAAGCCCTAAAAAGACAATTTAATGTAATTGCACACTGAAGATAAAGCCTTGGATGCAGTGCAGAGCTCCAAAATCTCTATCACACTACCAATATTGTCAGAAAACTGCTCTGATTTTTTTCCTTTTCTCTTTCTTTAACACATTTTAGCCTCCTGCAAACAAAGGATTAAACAAGAAGAAGATCTGTCTAGCCTTGGAAAAGCTATTTAGCTTGCATATTGTAGAAATGTCTTCCCCAGCTAGTTACTGCCGTTTTATAACACTGCAGCATATTGGATCAAAGAATAGAACTGCCACCTCCTGTTTACAATAGGCTGGAGCAGTCACGGAAGTGTCAGGCTGCTTTCTGCCTCAGTGTAACTGGAAATAAGACTGACAATGGTAGGTTACTAACAACAGGTTAATTTTTCTTTTTTTTTTTTTCTTTTTTTTCTTTTTTTGTTTCACCTGCAAAGTCAATGCAAGTACAGCTGCAATTCTGAACCCAGAAGAGAAAGCTTCATTTTGAATCCTTTTAAGTATTCTTGCTTATACCTGAAGTATCAGTCACAAATATGCTTGCAATACTATTTTTTCAGTGATAATTTCAAAGGCAAAAGCATGAAGAAACAGGAAAAGAAAACCTAAAAATAATCCTTATAGCCTGTTCTAGATTTTTCATGTATGTTGTGCTGAGAGAAGAACTGCTGTTAGACTGCACAAACACTATGTCCCAGGGCTTTACAGTTAGAAAGGATACTTTCATACCTCTGTCAGTACCAAATCTGTGTGAGAGCAGCCAATGACTTCCATTTTGCAGTGACAATGTAGTGTTTAAAAATATCAATTGACTGATAAGAGTCTTTTCTTTTAAAGGTGAAGTTACATTAAAAGCATCCAAACAAGGGTGCAATTTTGTCTCTGGTAGGATAATCATTATTTGGCAGCCCAATTTCTAGTTTACATTTCTGATTTCTCTTTCCAGCTCTGAGAAATGTTTTGGTTTTTTTTTTGATTATATTTACCAAATAGAGAAACAGAGCAGAGAGACAACAGACTGCAGCTTTCTTATTGGACTTAAATACAAACTTTAAGTTTCTCTCCTGTGACTGTGTCTGTTAATGCAGGCACATTAGAGACATGTGCACACACCTTTAAAGGTGACTTTTCAACAGAAGAAAGAAACACTAGACACATGAGCACTCATCATGTTCTGATAACACCAAGTGGAAGAACTATCCATTCTCCTGTGTTGCTTCATATATACCTTAAACGATGTCATTCCTTTTTCTGTATATGCCTGTAAGATCTAAGAATTATACTACTGCCCATATTTAGTGCTTCTAGTTGGTTATCCAAGGGGTGCATGCTGTCACATGTAAAGAATAATAGGATAAAGATAAAGCTGACCTGCTGCTTCCTTTTTTTGCCATGGCCTTCAAAGTACGATGAAATCAGATAGCAAGATGCATACTGCATTATAGGACCAAGAATCTTGTGAGAGAATATTAGGCATCTGTAACTTGTAATCCACTCGTGATTTAAAACACTCTAAATGGTCCAAACCTTTTGCTTATTTTCTAATTTTTGTATTGAAAGGCTGACTCGTATGTGCAAGCATCAGTTTGTGGGCTCAGTGACAACTTAAGGCCTGGAGACTTCTGAGGTTTTTGCAGTCTGCACAAGTGCCCTTTTTCCTTCACAGTCTTCCACCCCCACCTAGAACTTGTTATATTTTTAGTTCTGTAAGTTTCTGATTCAATGATGGTGATGACTATACATCCATTTCCACCTTAGGGCCTGCACAACAGGTGTGTAATATTTAATGGTCTTAAATTTTGATAAGACTGTTTCTTTGGATCTCACAACACTGTATGTAAACTGAAGGAATGGGAGCTATTTAGTACCTTTGTGCAATTTGGTACACTAAAAAAGAAATTATTGAAAATGCATTAATAAGTACAGCTTTTCTAGAAATACATAGGAAGAAGCTATACCTTCTTTAAAGTGAGGCCCTGAGCCATAAAAGCAGTACAACTTGTGCATTTTTTAGAGTTAGATATTAGCAAATAATTATATGAAAGTTAAAATTAATGCATAAGCTTAAAAACTGCTTGATGCAAAGTTGTATTTGAATTTCTCTTCTTTATTTTTTTATGCTTTTGTGTAAGAAAGCAAGCCTTACATTTCTGCAAAAAAAATTTGAGAGTGAAAAGTATGTATATTTTTTCTTAAACGTTCTTCTCTTTCTGCATTGGCAGATCAGCAAATTATTGAAGTCTCTTCAATATTCTTTCTAAACTCTTCAAAAGTGAAGAGACACAGGATTTTACATTTTAAGTCTGTTAATGCAATCAAGAAATTATATCAGTAAATACTAACTCAAGAAAAAATCTGGTACTTTATAGCTCAAGACATGAATGGGACTTTGAAATGTAGCTTACTCTGAAGTTCTAGAGGTTTCAGACTATTTCAGTTAAGCTATGATAACAAAATAGTTTATAATAACTTCTAGCGAGTTATAACTTTATCTTCTAATTAATTACTCTTTCTCACAAATGTCCATCCTCACACATTTATGCATTAAAGTTCAGGCAGTGGGCTTTAATCTTATTCCAGAGTGTCCCTCAGTATATTTACTTAAAAGGAAAGGCAAGAGGAGCCACTCACTTTCTTTCTATTTACCAAAATTGTTATTAAGGCAGCAATACAAAGAACAGCTGCTTCAAATCTTGCATATCAGGCCTATTTCAAACAATCTTCTAGTACCCTTCTTGCTGCTACTTCTTGCCTTGTATATTGATTTTAAATATCTACATTCTGTGATTTAGCTCTTCTCTATATATAACTGTTTAAAAGACTGCCATATAGAAAGCAAACCACTCAGATGGTTACAGGAATTCTCCAGAATAGCTTTCTCTGCCTCAAGTCCTCATTTTGAAAAATTATCTTGCTAGTGACTCATCTTTGATTAAATTTTGAGAGCATTTTACCATGGAGCTGAAAAGTTCTACTTTCCAAGGAGAGAAAGGGTGTGTGCATTCTTGCCATGTAGTGGATAGGTGATGATACTCTGCCATTTCTTTTCTCTTTTCTTCTAGTTGTGTACTGCAAGCTGTTTTTTAATAATGCTAGCGGGGGGGAGGAGGGGGGGGTTACCAATGAGTAATGCCTCAAAACTGCATCTAGTCCTGCCGCACTTCAGATGTTTATGTGGTGCTGGTTTTAGTATCTTGATTAAAACTTAGTCGTTAACATAAAGTAGCTCTCTTGTCACTATATATTTTCACTTCTTTACTATTTTTTCAGTCCTCCTCTTTATGATCAGAGTAATAAATGCACCTCTATGGGTTTTTCTCTGCTATTTTATGCTTCTGAATAAAATCTGCTACAACCGTGCTGAAACAACATCTCAGATAAGCTGAATGACATTATCAAATAGACTTTTCAGTATTTAAAAGTAAGATATATATTTCAGACAAAAAATGCAATTGGCTAGTTTTGTGGTTTGAACTTTCTTGGGTTTTTTTGGTTTGGGTTGGGTTGGTTTAGTTTTTTTCTTTTAAGTCAGTAGAAGACAATCAAGAATTGCTCATTCCTTTACCTGCAGATAAATATGGAAAAAAGCAGCCTGAGTAAATTTGTTCTTAACAGAATAAAATTATGATTATAATTACACATAGATTTATTTAAGATTAGCCATATTCATTCTTGGCATTTTCTTAAAGATTTGCAGACCTGTTAGCTTCTCCCCTTCCCTTTTTCCTCATAGTGTAAAGTGATGATCAGGTTCAGTGTCTAATGAGGCAGCCATTCTGAACACGTAGAGACAAAGAAGAGGTTTCCCTGGCAACGAGGACCATGCCAAAGCTCTTAGAACAGTTATTTCCCCTGTATTCGAGTTCCTTTTCTGTTTAGGATGCCTGTTAGTGTGAGTCCACAGGCAATGCCTGGCAAGCTTTTCAGAGATTACAGTTCCTTAATATACATAATAAAATACAGACAAGGCTATGTTTTATGAATAAACTGAAAAGTGATGAGCTGATGTTATTTTTTCAGATTTATATTTTTCTGTATGGAATATTAAAATAATAGTTACTATAAGTTCATTGCAATTGTGTAAGGATATTAAATATACTACCTATATCTCTTTAGAATTTACCTGGTCTCACCAAATTTGTGCAAATTCACTGAACTCTGATCCATATTTCTGCTGTGACTAGAATAAGTACTGATCTAGATTTTAGTTTTGAAATGCACATGAATGTAGTCACATACAAATGTGACTAAAGTTTTAGAATCATATATAATTTGCATTTAAATCTCAATTTAAAAGTAGAGAAAGCTTATAGCAATAAAATATTAAAATGTTTGACAATATTTCTATTGGAAAGTAAAAAGAAATTGTAATAATATTTAGTGCTTTAATTAATTTAAATCTTTGCTTACTAGGAACAATCTGAAATCTATGAACTTTCCATGGCAAGACTTGTAAAGTCAGATTAAGAGATGAGCTTTTACAATCAATGGAGAGAACTGAGCAGTTTAATACATACGCAACCCAGCTCTAAGCTTGGTCAGTATCCTTAAATGGTTTATGCAGCTATCTAACTCAGCTGAGAGATGTGGTCAAGAAAATATTCTCTAAGTGCACCTATTTATGCACGTTAAACATATGGTTGCAGTTTCCACTTCCTGTAAACAGAAGTGTTAATCTCATGTCCAAGATATTTACTGGGGTTATAGAATAGAATAGTTCAAGTTGGAGAGGACCGACAAAGATCTCCTACCCTAACTTAAAAAAAAAAGAAATGAAAAACATATATTTAATTACACCTTCAAGAGAGAATTCAAATCAACTACCTTCCTTTCTCTCTCCCTCCCCCCTTTCTTCTTCCCTTCTGTCCTCCTGCCTTAATAACCACACCCTTGTATGAAGGGATGGACAGCAAGTGCATGAATATTTTGAGGCAATGAAAAAGATTGCTAGCAACCGGTAGACTTTTACTGCAGTCATCATTTCATCTCTCAATTGCTGAACTTTTAAATCATTAATTCAGTTGGGGCTTTTTTTGAAAGAATGATCCTGAACACTTTAAAGCTCTTCTAGCAAAAATTCTGTTAGGATCCCAAGAGGACAAAACTTCCCTACAGCCTTGAGTAAAGAATCTAAAATGCAGAATTTAATCTCCCTCTCTTCATTNAGTTGGGGGCTTTTTTTGAAAGAATGATCCTGAACACTTTAAAGCTCTTCTAGCAAAAATTCTGTTAGGATCCCAAGAGGACAAAACTTCCCTACAGCCTTGAGTAAAGAATCTAAAATGCAGAATTTAATCTCCCTCTCTTCATTATTCACTATTGATGATCTGTAGGAAGCTACATAAAGAGTGTCTGTGCATACTGAGTAGAGTCCTGCATATTTAGAGAGGACCCTAGGCATGTGCTGATGTCTTAAATAGACAAGTAACTCCCCCTGTGTGTGAGTTAGGAAACAAGGTTTTCTGGCTGCCCTGGAATCATTAGAAGCCTTAAAAACAGGCTCTGCAAAGTTCCTTGGATCTGGTTCTTATACACTAACTAGATCACAAGTTCAGCTAAGGTTGATAGGGCTGGGAAGATATTGCTTGGCTCTTTGTTATACCCTATCTCAAATTCAATTTTGCTGTTATATATAAAAAGTGAAGTTAGTTGCAAAATAGTAAGAAAACAAGGAAGAAAAATAAAAATGAGAAATAAATTAAAAAGTGGAAACTTGCTTTGAACTAGTAAGGATGATATTTTTTTTTTTTCCTCCTGTGAAGATTGCAAAGGAAACTCATTTCAGCTTTGAAAGACCACAATGATTGCTTCAGACACAAAATGAATCAGGCCTCTTGTTGGATTATGTGGGTGGTATTTCCACTCTTCCCTAGTGTGATAATTCACAGCCTGCAGCTGTGGCATGCAAACTCAAATATTCTTCTCTTTCTGTTTGGTTTTAAAAAGAAGGGCCTGAATTAATTTGCTGGTTTTAATTAAAAAAAACAGGGGAAAAAACTTGAAACCCATTAAAGATCAGTAG
The DNA here is from genome assembly GCA_002631895.1 of Agapornis roseicollis. Taxonomy (NCBI): domain Eukaryota; kingdom Metazoa; phylum Chordata; class Aves; order Psittaciformes; family Psittacidae; genus Agapornis; species Agapornis roseicollis. The sequence goes on from NDXB01015960.1 coordinate 75,707, forward strand.
TTTGAAATAGCATCAATAAAACAAGACAGTATAAACAAAAAAATAGTTAGTTTGTCTTGATAATAGTATATCATTAATGCCAATATAGATTAGTACTGGAGAAGGAACAATAAGGTATCTACTTGCTGATATATATATAATAATAATTAGACTGGTTGTAAACTGTTACAGTGTTAAGTCATAAAAATATTATTTAATCTAATATTTACTTAACTCCTCTTAAAGAGTTAAATTTTGTCTTTATAGAGCAAAATGCTTGGTGTTATTTGTATTTCTTTTGTGTTTTTAATACCTATTAAAACATAGTTCTTGGATCATGTGTGTAATTTGAATGAATCAGATAAAACATAAACATAAACTTGCTATTCTATATCACCAAAATTACTTTTCAAATTCCCAGCTGAACTTTACTTCCCAATACCCTTTCCTAGTCCAGAACTCTATTCTCCCAAGGGGAAAATAAAAAAACAAAAAGTAAAACCTTGAATTCAATATTTCTTTGCCTGCTGCTATAACATAAAGTTGATCTTCCATGGCATGTTTCTTAAAAGCTGATCTAAAGTTTTTCCATACCCTGTAAATTATTTTCTTTCCCTAATGGCTTGTTGTATTGTTTGCCAGTAGAATGACTAGGAAAGCACTATTAACACTTTAAGCTAATTAAGGTTTTCAGAAAAACCTTGGTTACATTGTTCTCATTAACAGACTTTAAAAAAAAATACTATTCAGATGTATGGAAAAGAAGTCTGCTTTTAAATCTCAAGAAATGGATGGAAGTGTTCATATTCTGGTACATTAACAGTTTGTTCCAGTACATTGATATTTTATGTGGAAATCCTACTCTGCAATTAATATGCCTGATGCAAATTGGAAACCCCCATAATCCATCCTTCTCTGTTGGAATGTAAAAGCATATTATTATTGAGAAGCTACAGGATACCAGAACCATTTTTTAAAGTTGGATGTTCATTATCTTAAATCTGCGTATAAAATGGTTTTCTTTCAGACTAGGTAGAACTAAATATATCATGATACACATGAAAATGTAACAAATAAAAATAAGCCCAGTATGTTTCGGCTCCGTAGAGATATTTACATCTTCTAGCATTAGAAAGTAAAAAATAGCTAAAAACTAAACACAGAATGACAATGAAATACCTGACTGTTATAGCTAATAAGAGATACCTAGGTGGTCATTTATATTAAACTCAAAAGTCATGTGATCATTATTATCTTGTTAGGAATTTCCCAGATACATATAATATGAATTAATAATTATGTAAATATAAATAAAATATGTCACTTCCACTCACTGTCTCCTAAAGACATTTTTAGCTGAAGTGATTGCCACCCCTGTAGCCCCCCCCAAAAAAAACTTTGCCACACAAACCCAGTATATTCCAGGCCTCATCTCTGTGAATCACATACTTAAGAATTATCATTAAGATTCCCATTCATGACACAATCTTCACAAACTGCACTCATATCCACAAAAAAAAAAAAAAAAAAAAAAAAAAAAAAAAAAATATAAAAAAAAACACAAAAA
>NDXB01015961.1:0-41766 GCA_002631895.1 Agapornis roseicollis
GTATCCACCGAACCACACAGCTTGGTGTCATCGGCAAACTTGCTGAGGGCGCACTCAATCCCTGTCCATGTCAGCGATAAGATGTTGAACAAGACCAGTCCCAACACCGATCCCTGAGGGACACCACTCATCACTGGCCTCCAGCCAGACACTGAACCACTGATCACAACTCTTTGTGTGCAGCCATCCAGCCAGTTCTTTATCCACCGAGTGCCTCACCTATCAAATTGATGTCTCTCCAATTTAGAGACAAGGATGTTGTGTGGGACAGTGTCAAATGCTTTGCACAAGTCCAGGTAGATGACGTCAACTGCTCTACACCTGTCCATCAGTTCTGTAGCCCCGTCATAGAAGGCTACCAAATTGGTCAGGCAGGATTTCCCCTTAGTGAAGCCATGCTGGCTGTCACCAAGCACCTTGTTGTTTTTCATGTGCCTTAGCATGGCGTCCAGGAGAATCTGCTCCAAGATTTTGCCAGGCATAGAGGTGAGACTGACTGGTCTGTAATTCCCTGGGTCATCCATTTTCCCCTTCTTGAAAATGGGGGCTATATTTCCCCTTTTCCAGTCTTCAAGAACTTCACCTGACTGCCAGGTTGTCTTGCAACAATTGCAATATGCCCACAATGCATTTATCCATATATACTCTCAAATGTATCTCCCTCCTAACATAGTTATTTTCTATGTATGGAAAATAGGATTTAAAAATACTGAAAGCAATAAGAAGAACTTGATTTGTTCCAGCATGCTTGGTTTTATCTGCTGTATTGCTTAACTTGGAGGAAAAAATGCTAATTTCCTATTTTTGATAATTTCACTATTTCACCAAATTCTTATAGTTTATTTTCCTCATTTGCAAAAACACTTCATTAATGCTGTGTATTTTTATTACTTTCTAGGAATCATGTATCAGGTTCACTCTACCACAAGGACATCCTTAAAGCTCAAGACCTTTCTGTCATCATCAAAGCATATGTGCTTGTGACATCTTTAACACCTCTGCGAGCCTTCATTCATTCAACCACCACTGTCTGGCATCCACCCAAGAAGAAGCATTTTTCTGTAAAGGTAAAACATTTCATTTCCCATTTTTTCCATCTTTCAGGCAAATTACTGAGACAGAAAATCAGATAATACCTTTCTTTTCTTTTACTCCCTCTTTATTTCAATCCACAAGCTGATAGTGAATGTTCTACTAGTGTACAGCTTTCATTTCTCAGAGTGAGCAGGGTTTGCTTCATAAAGATCTGGGAAGGACAGGGAAGAGTTTCCTGAGCAGTGGGGGCCTGGGATTTGCTTGCCTCAGAGCCCATTTTTGTTGGTGACATTTGACAGGAGTTCCAAGGTTGGAGTTTTTTCTAAAGCACAGCAGTAGGGGTCCTGTCATGCAGTAACGTTTTTGCCCAGATATTGACAGTGTTATAAAAAAGGAAAGTAAATATTTTAAACAGTTTGTTTGGATTTTCTTTTTTAGGTGTAGTAAAACAGAATGGAGGAGGGTCAGGGCACTTCTAAGTAAGGGAAAGGAAGTATTCAATGGAGAGGGTGGGCTTCCTGTGGTCTCAGTTTTATGAAGAAGGATGTTTCACATGGATTAACTCTGGACATCTTCAGGTGCCTGGAGAGACACCCTGTCTCTCTACATCTAGTTTGCTCAGCAGTTCTAGGGATTTCCAAGCATGCCTTCCCATTCCTTTGGTCCTTTAGTAAGGAACTGTGCTTGCAACACAGCAGCGCTTCCTGAAGGAGCTATGGTTATGCAGCTGCTCCTTGCCTTTTGAAGGAATAAGGTCACAAAGTGGCAGTGATTTCTTGATGTTGCATAGATCAGCTCCTGCAGCAGCCATCTGAGGATGGGTGTACCTTGCCTGTATAGCTCTCTTGGGGTAGCAGCAAGTCTAGGCTTTGGATCAGTCTGAGTGTTGAGGTGTCACAGTCAGGACTCTTAGTGGTGCCAGCCATTTGGTATGTTCTACAATTTTAGCTCTCTCAAAGTTAAGTTCCTAGTGTAAGCTCATTATCTAATTCTAGTTATTGGAGAAGCAGACACTCCTAGTGAACAAATCACCCCACCCCATTTAAACACTACTTTTGGAATGAGATGAGTTTCCTGCTAAGTGTCTGCTTCCTTCTGTGGGTTATGACATTCTTAGAACATACCAAATTCTAGATTGCCAAAATGAAGTAAGATGAACCTACTTCTTTTTTTACCTCCACTTCAGAAGCTATGGAAGCCCATGGAGGTAGACATTTATTTTCCTCTGTTAAGATTAATGGTTACTTGCTTTCAAAACTTGGGGTTCAGTTTTGTTTTGTGTTTATTAAAATGTCACAATGTCCAGTAGAATCACCACTGCTGCTGAAGAAGGGACTACTTTAAAGGCTAGTAGTCATTAGTAACTGTGATATGACTCTGTGAAATAATCCCCACTGAGTGAAGTCTGCTGAATGGGGCACCACCCACCATTTATAGAGCACTTTGGCAGGTGAAGCAGCAATAAAAATGATAGATAGAAAGAGCAGCATATCTACAGTAGTTCCAATCTGGTTACTGCTGCTATGGTGTTATATCTCCCACAGCTTTACACAGACTTGTCAAAATGGCAAAAAATAAACAAAAAGTAGGCACCACAGAAAGCGCATTTGGAGTGATGTATAGATTGAAATGAAGATTAACAAAATGATGGAAAGGGGGGTGCATAAGGCTGTCTGTCAACATGAACAGTGTGCCCTGTAAAGAACATGGGAGGAGTCAGTGAATCTTCCAGAGAAGTGGGACACTGAGAATTCATGGAGTGGCCAGGAAGCACTACTGGGAAAAATCATAAAGAGGCTTCTGTGCTTGATGTAGAGGCATCAGGCAGATCATCAGTCAGCAAACAGTACTTGAAGGAAGGCTTAATTTCAACCACTGACATCCTTTGGGGATGAGATTACATCAAGTTTCTCATCAATTTCATGTAGTTGTCACTTGTTGCCAGTGGCAATTACAGTGCCAGCAGAGTGATCTCCTCTCCCACAGTAGCCAGTGGAGCAACGTGCTTTTGTACCACCTGAGGAGCCTGGTCCTAAAAAACTGAAACTACTAAGAGCTTTCAGTGTCTGCCAACTCTATTGTGCAGGAAGAAAAACTGCTTGTTATGTTGTCAAGCTCCAACCTGTCAATAGTCAGTAAAGACTGAAAGTGTCTCTGAAGACCTGTTCTTCCACTGACTGACAGAATACCCATGGATGTCACTGGGAACTGAACATGCCTATAAAGGAGACTTTGGTCTGGAAAGATTTGCTAGTGTTCAATATGTTTTTCCCCAAAAGCAGCTGACTGTATTCTTTTTTTTTTAAATGAACATATGAGAATAATTTTAATCTACTGCATTGCAGTCATGGATGTGTTGCTTTCAGTAATGTTGCACAATAATTTGGGACCTCCTCAATGTATATAGGTTTCTAGTCAGCAAATTTTCTTACCAGTATAATTAAAGTATAAGAAACTCATAAGAAACTCATCCCCAGTTGTGGTTAACCTGGTTATAACGTGACTATCACAAACTTATTATATTAAGTTTAAATTTCATTTGATCCCGTATGTACAACAATCCTTTAGAGTTGATAGGAGTAATCAGAATGTGGTATATATGAAGGAGAAACTTTTAAGAAGACTGGAGATGGGGTACCAGATGATTTCAAATTTAATCATTTTAAAATGTGAGAAGCTGTGGAAAGAAAAACCAGGAGTTTAATGAATTAAATAATATTGCCTTCTCTGCTGCTTCCTTGTTAGTAAACTATTGTAAATGGTTTTTACAACTCATATTTACTTATTCTAATCATAATGGCAAGGCTTCAGAATGACTCCTTCAATAAACATTGGCTAAATGGCAGTTCAGGAAGAGTTCAAGTGTGTTTTGCTCACCAGCTGCCAGGTTTTCTCTGGATTATACATATTTTAGTATCTCAATTCAGAAAGCATAAAAAAAGGGAATATTCTGAGCTGGCATGAGGATTTTGTGTGTAGTCAAAGGGTAGCAAAAGTGCAACTCTGGATTTATGCCCTAGATGAGAAGATGCAGGAGGTACAGGAGAGAGAATGGCTTTCTGCCACACGAATGTTTTGATGTGAGACTTGCGTAGTAACCTTATTTCCTTGAGGAGATTTAGAAACCCTTTATTTAGACCATCTGTGCATTGAAAAATTAATAATGAAATGGAAGCTTTCTATTTTGCATATGGTACCAATTAAAGGGTGGGTCTCTGTCAATGTATGCAATAACTCCATTTCTGTTAATCGGCATTATGCGTGTCTATTGAGAAGAAAGCTGACCCTGCAATAATTTTCTGTTTTATAGAAGCTGGTGTGCAAAACAGTCATTTATGATTAAGTATCTTAAGGTTTAACACACTGTGCAGTGCTCCTTTTGCCCTGCAATTAACCTTTCACAACCTGGTCTCAGTTCTTAATGAAGGGATGCACTTTTGTAGACTGTACTGGTGCCACATCCTGCATTGCCTCAGAAGGTTCTTCTGTGCTATTGTCCGCTACCCACAGCCCCTGCTCTGTCTCACTGTCGCCTTGCTCATCCAAAATAGACAGGTACCTCCTGGATTTGAATTCTTTGACTGCTGCTCTTGCATAATCCTCGATATGCTCAGCTGAAACTGTGCTTTTAAGTGATTTTCCAGTTGTGCAGTGAAGTAAGCTTAATTTATTAAAGCAGTTTGCTGTTAAGCTTGCAGAGGTATAAGTCATTATAACTACCACTGAAATTCTCTCTCTGTGTATTAAGCATTTGGAAACTTGAGTAGAGAGAAATATATTTTTTTACTTAACATATATGCAAATAAAACGGGACCCTCACCTATTCAGGCAATACATCTTTTAATACGCTGTGCAGTTCTGGCTGAGAGCCGAACGCTGCGATAAGTCAGTTACAGTATTGCCCTCAAGTGGCCAGTTTTGGTACTACTTCAAGTAATAGCCACGGAAATCAGAATGCAGACATACAATCATAGAATCAGCTAGGTTGGAAAAGACATGCCGATAAAGAGCGAAACATTTAGAAACAGCATAAAGGCTCAGGATTTTTTCCCTTTATTTTCTTTTTGAATTGCAAATGCTTGCCCTGCTACTTAGCTGTGGCAAATAAAGAAAATTGGCATCAACTCTCAATCCATTAGATTACAAGGTTATTTAGGAATAAAATAAAATTTGTTCTTTAAATTCTGTAAAAACTTTGCATATTCATTTCACTGTTGTTGCAAGTAGCAAGAATTGATATTGCAATGCTCCTCTCCTAAGCATAACGAAAATGCTATCTCTGTTTTCTGCCTTCAGAGTGTCTAGTGCTCTATCATTTCTCCTTTCACTGACATAAGAACAAAAGTCTGTCTGGACTGGGGGAGATCAAAGACATACTTAGTCTGACATTTTGCTTCTGGCAACAGCTGGGCAAGAAAGCATCATGAATCCGTGTAACAGGACAAGCATAAAGTGTGAGTCTGTAGGCAAACTAGAGATATTTCTGGTAACCTGCAAGGTTAGGAGCAAAAAACTGGAAGTGGAATATATATATTTATGTTTAATAAGCTATAGTGGAATTTTATGCCATGCAATTCTTTACTAGAATTTTTAACCCATTAATGGCTCTTCCCAATATCTTGCAGCAGTGAGACTCCACAAATTATGTGTTGCTCAAGAAAGAATATTTGTTTTAAAATTTGACTTGATTACTTAATTTCATATCCTTAAGTCTTTTCTTAAGAGAAAATAATGAATAATCCTTACTTCTTGACCTTTCCATGTCCATGCCAATCTGTCATGCAGTGCATAAATAAAGGTAAAATTCTTCCTAGCGTTCTTTTCTAGTCTTGTCACTATGAACATCCAAGTTTAGTAAGTAAGATATCTAGGCTGATTATTTTTCATCATGTGGATATGTCATAAGTAAGTCTTTACACTATTACTACCTAGACCCTTAGCTCTCTGCTTTTCTCCTGGTCCATATATCCTCTTGCGCTGGCTGTATGATCTAGGCAGCTCTGTAAGGACACCACTCTGTGGATCCCAGTACCTCCCGTTATCCTGATTCTTCTCATCTTTCCCTTTTTGCTTTCCAGCTTCCCTTAGTGAAGCTAATACACTTTCGCTTCTCACAGAGACCTGGGAAGTGCTGTTATAAATCACCTTTACTTTCCCACTAAGTCAGTTTTGGGTTGGGAAACCATTCTTCAGCTGTAGCCAAAGGACCTAATTTAGTGGTTGCTGAAGCTTATTAGGTGGCTTTTTGTCTTTAGGCTTAGTCTTACCAGCAAGGATCTTTAGAGAAAATCTTTCTCAGATGGCCTTTTTTCCTCCATGTAAGTTGTAAGTGTTGAGGGATGAGATTTTTTTTTATTTTTTTTTTTTTTTTCCTGAAATTACAAAAAAACTCTTTTAAAGGAAAANAATCTTTCTCAGATGGCCTTTTTTCCTCCATGTAAGTTGTAAGTGTTGAGGGATGAGATTTTTTTTTATTTTTTTTTTTGTCCTGAAATGACAAAAAATCTCTTGTAAAGGAAAAAAAATATACATAAGTAGGAAAATTACTGTGTGAAATGGCTGAATAATACTGTGGTTTGTCCTTTCATCAAGCCATGATAGAGGTGCAGAGAAATAGCACATCATAGCAATAAATCAGGGGTGGAATGAACAATTACCTAAAGCTAACACTATAAACTTGTGATAAATTACTGCACTGTTTTCTCTGTAATGTATTCTAGAGTCATTGTTTTGATTATGGGTATGGGTATGTTTTCCTCCCATTGTATGACTTAATTGGTGGAGAGGTCTGCCTGTGCTAGCAGGGAATGGCTTCATTGCAAAGTATGCTTTTTCCAGCCTTCAATGTGGAATCATTCAGTATTCTTGCAGAAATCTTACTTATTTAGATAACTCTTTATGTAAAGTTAGAGATTCTTATTTGTGTGTTAAAAATTATTTTTGTATCCATGGATCACTACTTACAACCAAAAGTATTTGGACTTGATGAAGAGAATTCATCAAATATAGATCCAGTAAGAAGAATTAATGTACAAAAATGAACTGAGAGTACAGAATCTATACTGAAAGTTAGCAGAGATTGATTAAATTGATTCAAGTGAAAACATCCTCAGCTATTTTCAAGGAGAGGCAATTACCTTAGGTCTTTTGAGGCTCTGCTGACCTAGATTAGGAGGGCAACGCCTCTGATGCATAGCACACAATCTGTAGAGGACACCCTTTGTTCCTTCAAAAAGGGCAATTTCTTTAAAGCAAAGGTTATGTGTTGGCTCCTCAGACCTTGCTTTTGGATATGATCCTGGTAACTTCGTATTCTAGTTTTGAAGGCTACAACTGGAAACCAGCAAAGTCCTTTGAAAACCTAGTCATACAAATCCTATAAAGTCTGATGTATCAAAGCCCAAAATGTAAACCTCAAAATTACACTGAATTACTTGTTAGCCCCAGTTGCCTCTTATCTTGTCTCCTTTCCCCTTTGGTAAGTTCAGAGCTCAGCTACACCCCAAAGGTGAGATACAGTTGCAGGTAAAATTGATGAATTCACAGTATTTAAGCAAAACCATCATAGAAGTGGCTAAATAATGATACGCAGTTATCTGGCAATGAGAAATAATAATACTGTCAATTTCATTAGCAGACAAGGTAAACCGTGATACCAGACACTTAAAAAAATGTTAATAAACATTCCACATTTCTAAACATCTTTATATAAATACCCTCTGAAACATCCACCCACTTACCTACATTTACCCAGACCCCCTCTCACAGGCAGCACAGGTTACAAACATCCCCAGCTCTCCTGGATGCCGTTTCCATTCTTGTGTGCACCTCTCCTTGGATAGGAGGGGGTTCCAGCTCTGTGTGTGCCATTTCATGTGTACCCACACAGGAGCTGTGCCCATCCCTCACACTAGTATTCCCTGCAGTGTAGGCAGAAGCTGTGATCCTACTGGGCTGACTTCTGGCAGTGCCTGATAGGGTTTTGACTGCTACTGTTTCCACCCCAAAGTTCCCTGCTGCAAGCTTTCATGCTGCTTTTATATAGTTTCTGAAGCTGACTCCTTTCTTGTTTCAAAAGTCACTTTGTAAATTTCTGGTTACTGTTTAACCTTTCTGATGATTACCTTCCTCTTTGTCATGATAAGACTGGGACAAACATCCTCCCAGGCACACAGGTTTTGTTGTCCATGGGCAGGCAGGCTGTGTGAGCACTCCTGCGGCATATTTCCTACCTGTCTTCAGTGTCTCATTTAGATTCCCTCTATAGCCACTGGAGGAACCTCTGTTTTATGTTCAGTTTTAAATTGCAATTAATGTCACCATTTTGAGGTGCCTACCTTAGGATGGCATAAATCATGCTCTTCAAGTGTCTGCATTCTGTACAGAGGTATAAAAAGAACCTAGACATTTAGCTCTCTGTCATGGATTAAGCCTAGGCCGTAAGTCAGCCACACAACCCTTACTCCCACTTACTCCCACTTACCTTACCCACTTACCCCCCCACACTTTTTTCCCCCACCCCCACTCCTGAAGGGATGGGGAGGAGAATCAAAAGAATGTAACTCCCATGGGTTGAGATAAGAGCAGCCCAGTAACTAAGGTATAACACAAACCACTGCTACTACCACCAATAACAATAACGATAAGGGAAATAACAAGGGAAGAGAATACGGTACCACCCATCAATACCCAGCTCAACCTGAGCAGTGAAGCAGCCCTTCCTGGTAACTCTCAGTTACCTCCTAGGCATGATCTGCTGTGATATGGAATGCCTCTTTGGCTAGTTTAGGTCAGGTGTCCTGTCTCTGCTTCCTCCCCGCTTCCCCTCCTCCCTGGCAGAGCATGAGTGTCACAAAGTCCTTGGTCAGACTAAACATTTAAGCAGTAAATAAAAACATCGGTGTTATCAGTGCTGTTCCCAGGCTGAAAGTCAAAACCTCGGCACTGCACCAGCTACTAAGAAGGAGAAAAATGACTGCTACTGCTGAACCCAGGACACTCTCACATATGTAGTCTTATGTGGTGGGATTCCTCAATGGATTTTGACACCTGGGTGAATTGTCTTCATGTGAGTTGTGCCTGTAACAGTGAACAGAAAGCTAATCAATGCAGTCAGTGAAGGTAGTTCTTTTAAGAGTACCTTTCCTAAGGTTAGTTGAAGTAAACATTTCTTATCTCATCAGGAGGCAAGGCTATGCTAAGACTGAGCTAGAAGGTAATCTCAGAAAGATCCCTAATGTTTGGTTTTATACTCTTTCTCAGGGCAATCCCCAGTTTGCTGCTCCAGCATCAATCCTAAGAAATTCATTTGCAGAAAAATTGCCAGAGGAAAATTCTCGCAAGGGAGTTACTATAGTCAGCACAGCACTCAGCCCTGCAGGTGCCATGCTCTTCCACTCTTCTTGAGTCTCCATGACTCTGTGCATGAAGGTTTCAAATCAGAATTCCTTTTTCAATTAAATTGCATTGTTTTTCAGTGTGTCAGGTCTTATGCTGGTGGTTCAGTGTATTTTTGAGAAGCCAAAGAGATCCAAGTCGCTGATATCATAAACCTTACTTTAACGACTGCAGACTGTAAAAGGTAGATGCCAAAGCGGGTAGAGAAAAAGCATTGTAAAATTAATATTGATTAGTGGCTTATCCTAAAGCAGAAGTAGTTATGAGTGGGCAAAAGGTCAATGAGTTAAAATTAATCTCACGAATATTCCTCGTTCAGTCTGCCTTTACAGAAAATGTGTGCTTGGCCCATGTAACTTGGCTGCATTTACACACTTCTTTCAGGGATTACATAAATATGTGGAATGTACCTCCAACTGTATGCATTCCGCATGTGGATGAACATCTTTCAGCTTCTGAGAAGTCTTGCAATTCTGTATACAGTGGTGTCATTGTACGTAATATATGTGCATATCAACGTTAAATTTTACAGCCTACTAAAATTTAATCCCTCTGTTTAAAAATTTGCCAGCCAGAGGTCAGCTTTCTCCCAGACTAACTTCCTGTGACTGCCAACAGGCTTTCTAATTCTGTCCTCTTTCTACCATTCAGTGCTGCTTTTAATCATGTTAAATCAATGAGATTTATCCAATGGGATTGGATCTTGCTGGAACAGGTAGTCTGTTTCTTCTGAAGATGAGAGAACTAGTGTCAATGGTGATCATCTGAAGAAACCTTCAATTCAGTGACTTTTGTATACTGCAGTTGAACATAGATATTTATATATCTTTGTTAAGTACACTCAGAAGAACCAGAGGTTGTTGCAGGCTTTCAGACTTTGTCACCCCTAATCCATATAGTTTACATTTTCCCCATCAGTTGCTGAGAATCCTGTTGGATCCTTAACAGTCAAAACTAACTTGAACTTGTCTAAGCAGCATTTTTTTTCATGAATTGGAATTTAACCTGAAGTATTCATCTCTTATCTCCACTGGTCCTGAGCCAGCCTAACTAAATATTTATTTTCAGTCATTGGCTTAGAATAAGCATTGTCCTAAAACCTGATATCCCCTAATGAGAACCTGTTGAGCAATGTTTCTTTTTTAGTCTGGCTAAGGAGGGCTGTAGCTAAAAGACAGTTCCTTGGTGAAGCCAGCTTTATTTTAATGCCTGTTGTCTTGGAAACAGTTGGCTATTATAGCCAACAGCTCTCTAGTGGTGCAAGCAGGGCAAATCAGCCTGTCTTTCATCAGTTCTTACTAGAAAATATATGCATTGCTTACCCTTTTTGTTCAGATGCTTAAAAATTTATTTACAGTGAGGAGAAAATGAATAATGAGGCTTTTTCTGTCCCTCTTGCCCTTCATTACAATAATCCCCATTTATCCTTATAAAATTCTGTAACTTTTTATGTTCCCTGTACAGCAAAATACCACATTTTTTTCACTTAGCACTTCAATGCCTACTGCAGATTTAGGGAAACAGAGAAAAGGTGCAAGCCAGTTTAACAGGAATATGCATGGTGTACAGGATCTGGCAGAGATGCTGGAAATAGTTGTTAAAGTCTAAAGCTGCTGAAGAACCACCATGTAGTTCCCCCTTGGTGAAATGAGTTTTCATTTTATTTTTTTTCTATTCCAAATGAACAGTTTAATTAACTGGTTTTTGCTTGAACCAGGAACTGAAATGAGACAGTTTAACTCAGAGATTAATCTAAATCGAAGTGATTTGGAAAGCATGTAGCTTTTTGTTCTGAATTGCTGTACTGCTCTATGGGAGAAAGACAACTTTGATAATCTTAATTATTCTATGATTCTATAATCTTAGACTTTGAGAAACACAGACTCACTTTCAGCCTGTTGTGACATGCAAATAGAGCATGACCTGAGGATTTGGATAATCTCTTTATAAATAGCAGTTCCTGGGCACTTTTGCCTTAGAGACTCATGGAATAGCAGTACATGTGGAAAACATTCTATGGCATAAAAATACAGTGTGATGTCATTCAAGATTTGCACATCATGTGCGTATCCAAAGGGCAGAGTTGGGGCTACATGAGCAACCTTCACTTTGCAGCTTCCTAGCAGTTGGAGGTTTAATTTTACAACTTTAGTAGTGTATACTGTTGTAATTTTTTGCTATTAGTGTTTCAAATAGTTTTATCAGAAAGAGGGGAAAAAGTCCCAGGCACTGCAAACCTTCAGTCCAGGTATGTGAATGGGGGACTTTTATTCAGTAAAGCTTGGGAAGGGAACCACTTATTGGAATGAAAACAGAGGTGATAAGAACAGGGAAACAGGCAGACCAGCTTCCTACTGTCCAGTCATTTATCAGCACAACAGTATGAAGTTACTGGAACTGAAGAGAGCAGAAAGCAAAGGAGAATCACTGTTAGTGCATATTTGAGCATTTCCTGTGGCTGGCTGTGGGCAATAATACAGGATTTTTTAGAAAGGAAAAGTGGAAAAAGTGCTTATTACATTTAACTGCAGTATGCTGCTTGAAGAAACTGAAAACCATTCATCCATGCCAGTGCAGACCGGCATTCTTGGCAGTATTCATGCTCATAAGGGTAGGCTCCAGCACTGTCTAGAAAATTCTGTGGACTAGACTGCACAGAAGTAGAGTGTAAGATCTGGTGTCAGCATAGTGAATACATCATAACACATCACCAGTAACTAGCAGTGCATCCCTGAGATCCCTACCGGGTCCATTCATGTTCAAAATCTTTGTTAAATATTTGGATGATGGACACCCTCTAATGACACAAAGCTAGGAGGAGTGCCTGATACATCAGAGAGTCATACTGCCATCCAGAGTGACCTCACCAGGCTGGACAAATGGTCCAACAGGAGCCTCATGAAGTTTTACAAGGGGAAGTGTAAAGTTCAGTGCTTGAGAAGGAACAGCCCCAGGCACCAGTACCTGCTGGAGACCAACATTCTGGAGAGCAGCTCTGTGGAAAAGGGCTTAAGGGTCCTGGTGGACACCAGGTTGACCAGCAGTCTGCCCCTGTGGCATATCTGGACTACTGTGTCCAGTTCTGGACTCTCCAGTGCAAAAGTGGTGTGCAGAGAGCCCAGAGGAGAGCCACTAAGCCGATTAAGGAACTGGAACATTTCTTACATGAGGAAAGGCTGGAGAAGTTTCACAGGCACTCAGGGAGGTCCCACCAATGTTTATGAAGGGAGGCTGTAAAGAAGGGCACAAACTAAAACACATGAGATTCCTTCTGAACATCAGGAAATGCTTCTTCACTCTCAGGGTAACTGAGCACTGGCATAGGTTGGCCAAGAGGTTGTGGAGTCTTCATCCTTGGAGGTATTCAAAAGATGTCTAGATGCAGTCCTGGACAAAGTGCTGTAGATGACCCTACTTAATCACAGGGAAGGTCAAAATGACCTCCAGAAGGCCCTTCTGACCTCAGTCCTTCTGTAGTTCTGTAATTCTGTCTTTGTGCTTTAGAGCCAAAATACCACATTAAACCTTGTTGTTGACTTGCTAAAGGCAAGGCTTGGTTAACTCATCTACTGTGGTTTCTTGTTCATAACTGCAGTAGTCAAGGGCAGCTAGAAAGATGACAACCATATTAGACTACAGTGGGGTGTCTACTGAAGTTGCATGATTCCACCATGTTATCCCAGTGGAACATGTGTAAGTGGGTGATAGAAAACATACAATGACATTTCGAAGTCCATTAAGTGGGGAAATTATTGGAAATAATCAGATATTTTTCTTTTCTGAATGTCAATACAGAACATGTTCTATATGTATTTTTTGTGCTTTATTTTTGGAGATAGTACTTTTTACTATAAAAATGTATCTGTTTCATAATATAGTACTACTAAATTATCTAATAGTTGTACATAGTTGATACACTTATTGTGTTCTGTGCTGTGTAATAACTGTAATGGAAATATGATTTAAAGGCAGTCTGTTTTTTAGCACAAAGGACTCTGATGCTATAAAACCTGGAAGTGTCCCACTCATAACTGGAGTTTTGTGTTGCTCCTGTCATTTTCTTAAGTCTTATCTGAAGTGCTAAGATGGGTGAATTCATATAAGTGATGAAAACAGCTGAGGACAGTGTTGCGCAGGCCAGTGATTATGCCACTGGGAAGATTCATGAGTCCAGAAACCTCAGGATGTGCAAGAGTTCAGTCAAAACAGGCTGCGGTGGCTGGTTTTTTTCAACATCTTTCTTCTGTATTCTATTTAAAGCTTGTTAACCTGGAGTAAGGGTTTGTAGTCAAGGTCAAGTGGGATAGCCCTTTGCGTGGTATGTTAATAAGAAAAAATGCTTTTGCTTTGAGTGTGCTATTACCTACTGCTGAAGAAATAAGTGTCTGTGGTTTCCATTGCCTATAACCAGTGAGAGCAAAAGGTTTTATCAAAGTAAGCTTAGTTTGTGAGCAAAGTCTGAGTCTGTGAGTATTTTTTAAAACCATTAATACAGAGTTCATTTGTGAGATGCTTATTTTTAAACAAGGAGTCATTCTGTACTAATATGCAGTGTGGGGCTTTTCATGCCATGCTACTCTTCAAATGAATAAGATCTGAACCTGACATTCTAAAGCAATTTTTACTTCTACTAGCCTTTCAATGCATGATTTACTGTCAATGTTCAAAAATACATGTAATCTTTTTTACAGCTGCAAAGGTTTCTTGAGATATTCTTCAGAAGCAGTTCTCCCCAACAAGCCTTCAACAACATGAAGGAAGCTATAATCAAACTTCTACTTATGACTGAGGTCTTCAGTGAATCGTCTGCCTCAGGACCAAATTCTTTCAATCAGTAAGTGACTTGCAGTGGTCATTGCTATGCTATTGTCAAAATATCTCCTTAGAACAGAATAAAAATTTTAAAGGGCACATGACTCCTAAAATGAGATGTTCACTTCTATTTCATACTTCCTTTTAAAGTAACAACATGCTGCATATAGGAGTAAAAATCTTCTGTATCCACAGTGCTTATAGTTTGTGAAAGATTATGACAGATACATAGGACCAGACACTGTGTCCTGATTAAGTGTTTCAGGCAGCACAAATGAACAGAAATCTCTCACAATTGAGCTAGTTCTAACATATCTAAAGCTGTATTTCCCTTCAATGAGCCTTCTGTCTTATGTCAAATATTTAATGTTAGAGTAGTCCAGATGGTTCAGAGCTGGCTATGGCAGGCAAGCTGAACAAGAGACACTGTAAAATACTTTATGAAATATACTGTAGTAAATATACCTAGTCAGCAACAGTCACATTTGTGTAGGTTTTAAATCATTGCAATAATTTCTATTACAGTGTTAAAGTTCTTACACATAAATCAACTTTTATTATGTAATATTTGTATTAATTAAAATTAATATTTGTTATATATGTATGTTATGTCACAGCCCTGACATTTTAGTAATAAATGTGAAATAAGTTACTATTAATTAAATTTATATTTTTTATACAGCTCTTTGAGCACCCAGGTGTTTTAGTAGCAAAAATATAAAGCTCATTGTTTGACTTATGCAAGTTGGAAATAAAGCTTACATTGTGAGCAGAGAGGGTAGCGAGGAGGGACTCAGTGTAACAGGGATGGAGCTAGTTTGACAGTGGCCCAGTATTTTTCACCAATGGGATGGATAGCTCTGGTTTGTGTAGACCAAGACTTGCCTAGAGCTGGCCCATGACTTCAAACAACCAGGGTGGTGAGGCAGTGGAATGGGTTGCCCAGGGAGGTTGTGAGTGCTCCATCCCTGGCAGTGTTCAAGGCCAGGTTGGATGAAGCCTTGGGTAGCATGGTTTAGTGTGAGGTGTCCCTGCTTATGGCAGGGCGGTTGGAACTAGATGATCTTAAGGTCCTTTCCAACCCTAAGTATTCTATGATTCTATGATAGCTGCAGCCCATTCTTTGGCTTCAATGAGTCAGAGAGTTTCACCATCTATTGCCCTCCAGGTGTCTTCAGAACTTTTGCAGGAGCTGTTTCTCATCAAAAGGCATTTTCTCCTCTCATGTATTTCCCCTCCCTCACAGGTTTTAAAGTCAACCATTTATAAATATACTTTAATATAGCACTGTTTTCATCGGCTCACAATCTGACTCTATCTATCTTTAATACTGCTGTCTTTTTTTAGAAATTTTATTTAGTCTGTATTGCATGCTGTCTCTTGACCTGTGTGTGTATGTTCCTGTGTGTGCTCTCTGGACCTGTGTGTGCTCTCTGGACCTGTGTGTGGATGTCATAGGGCCATAGTTTGTGGTGGATTCAGCAGTGTTAGGTTACCATTTGAACTCGATGATCTGAAAGGTTTTTTCCAGCTTAAATGATTATATGATTCTCAGTTTTATGAGTAACTGTTTCACTGAATCTGATTCCTGTTATGTTGCATTTCAGATGCAGCCAATGTTTTCAAATGCTAACCTTTGACATTGGATTTGGCACCTCCATATACCCAGTTGTTCTCAAGGTGAGAAAATTACACAAGTTATTTCTTGACCCAAAAAAAACTTACACAAAAAAGAACCAGCAGGGAACCCTCTTTGATTGGTACCCTCAAATTTCTGAGAAATGTACAAATATATCAATATTAGTTTTGCCTAAAAGTGGGGAATTGCAAGTTTGTAAGGGACAAAGTTCCTGTGGTGAAATTTGGCACACCACTAAAGTTCCCGTTTTAGCATTAAGGGACTATCACCCCAACTATCAGTGAAACAAAATCCACAGGAAGCATTGCATGAAGGTAGAGTCAGGTATTAACTGTGCCAGAACAGACATGAAGGGAGAAAGTTAAAATACCACAACTGGCTTTTTCATGGAAGTTCTCCATGACTTGAACTGTACTTCTCCAGCTCATGACCTGCTTTGACCTCCATCATGCTGCCTTCTTCCTGCATGGTCCTCAGGGCCCTCAAAACCAGAGAAATATGACCTGGGCACAAACTCCCTCTGCTAGTTTTGTACCACTCCTACCTCAGAACAGCTGGGGTGGAAACAATAGTTGTACTGTTTTCCAGCTGGTTCTCATTGCCCCTGTATATACACACAAATATGTACAGACCTAGGTACATAAAATCTTTTTCATGTTTATGATACACACACACACACACACAAAAAAAAAGTAAATATATCCTAGGAAATTACAAGAGCACATTTTAAAAATGTATCCTTGGTAAAAATCTGTTGAGGTTTCTAGTAACAAGAGTGCAGTCAATCTCTCCATTCTTAACCAAAACAAAGATCCTTGAAACACAATGAAAAAATGGACATATGAAATCAAATTTGCACATATTAAAAAAAATCCGTGAAGACAATGTCCTTAATTAGTCTGACAAGGCCTGTTTAGCTAGTATAAGAAATGTGACGTGTTATTAACTGTTTAAAAGGCTGCAAAAAAGATTCTGCCAGGAGTTGCTTAAAAAACTGAACATAACACATAATGTTTACCTGCCTGTATAGTAGTCTTAACCACCAGCTATAATCCATGAATGTACAGTCAATCAGTTGAATAGCTTCTTATGTAAACACAAATTACTCTAAAAGATCCCAGTTGATCATTACTATGATTTTTGACTTTGAATAATATCTTTTGGAAACCATATTATGCACAAAGCCCATGTAGCTTGAAGTTACATGGTTTTATGTTTTTATGTTAAAATACTAATTTATTTGTATTTTATAAACAAGAGCTTATTCATTGTGTTTATGTATTGTAACACTTATACTTACATCTTCCACAAGTCCTAAATACCAGAGTTTTGCAAGAGTTGTTAACATATAAACTGGCATTTTTATTTTTAATTAAATTTCAAATCAAACACATGAAAAAAAGCTTTCACATGAGTATGCAATATTACACTCTATCCACTGGAGGTCAGCAAACATTGTGATGCGTAGTTCTGATGGAAAATGTGGTACAGAATTTATTAAATTATAATCCTGTGTGTTTAACTAATATTATGACCTGCTTTTTAAATAAATAAGTACAGTTTGGTATATGTGATTATGAGAAGACTGGACTTGATGTTCAGACTGTAAATTCTTATCTTGTTTTCCAACAGGTGCATGAAAACTTTGACTTTCAAGATGAGGATGAATCAAAAATTCAGGACCAAACTTTGAAAGAATTGCTTTTTGAAGATACTTTTAATTTTCTCCTGTCTAATGAATCCTTTACAACCAGCTTCATAGAAGCTTTACAAAAAATATATGCATCAACTGTGAGTAAGGTAGCTCATTCCACCTTTTGCTTAAAATTAAGTATTGGAAAATATTTAAATTGTATGCCTTTCTGAATTTGTGGTGCAAACTTATAGAATGAAGGATTTATTTAATCAAATGTGGGATTTATTTAATCAAAACCTATTACTGAATTTTGGGGAATAAAACAGTAATTATGTTGAACAATCACATTTTGTTTTAATAAAAAATTGCCTCTCAAATTATATTATTCCCAATGTACAGTATTAACAAAGTAATTTCTCCACCATTCTTAGATGGTCTTTTTAAATATACAGATTTGTGTCTTTTCATAAGCTGAGAATTGACTAACTCAGACAAGGAGATTCATGAGCATCGGAATTCACTTGTTTTCTACAACTTTGTGTCTTCCTCTGAATGAAAGTTCCAGTTACTTCTTTTTTGCATTTATAAGATCTGCATAAAGTTTACAATTTCTGACAAGTGGGGATCTCCTGTAGCATTATTTCTTTCTGTCTGGTCACTTTTAAGGGTACATTTCTGAAGAACTCCCTGCTTGCAAGACTTACAAGGACTAAATTAGCCATGCAACTTCTGCCTCTCAGACAGGTGTGACTAAAACAGGATCATGGGTGCTAAATTAATGACAGGATTAAGTAGGAAGCTGCAGACATGGGCACATATATGATATGATAACCTACATTCCATAGGAGACCAGACCACATTTCAGTGTCTACTTCATTGTCTATACTTTATGCAGTCTCTTCTCACGGTATTTTCTAGGGTACTTTTCTACACAAAGGTAATGCACAGTCTGCTTTACTCCATACTGAGAAATGGGAAGAGCTATCAAAGACCTGGCTTGACATGACTGGATGAGGTTAGGGCAAGTTGAGAGCTGCTATAGCCTGTTCTTTTGATCACCAAAAATACTGGGGCCTAAAGAAAGCATGTTGCTTTCCATGTGATTTGACCAGAATATGCTGCCCTTTCCTTCATAGGATGGAACTTACCACAGAGAAGATGAGCAATGTTTGTCTTTAGAAGAGATAAATTCAATGATAACTTTCATAAAGGAGCTGAAGAATCTTGGACAATTTGAGCTGGTAAAATGACAGGGTTTTGTTGCATTGGATATGTATTTTTTGTAAATCTCTTCATATTTCTCTTTCATTGCCATTCTTTGCTGTCTCTGGTGCATGTATTAGGTTGGATGGATAGGAAAAGGATATAGAAGTTATGCTGATTTTATTTTGGAGGATTTTTGGAGTTTAAATTAAAATAGATAAATAAAACTGATAATTTGACTTGAGGATTCCTTGAAAAGGACAGCTAAAGTGGAAACAGATGTCAGAAAATAGAATGAAAGGAAAAGGATGAACATTATGTAGATTACTAATGAGCTGGTAAGAAAAAAGAATGGCAATGCAGCAAAGTGGGTGTGAATGGAAGAACTGGAGACAATACAGCACTGAGATCATGACCAGATAATAGATATAAAGAGTGGCAAAAAAAGAAAGTGTAATATGTCATCTTCTTCACACTTCAAGAGAGTTTCTTTTTGGTGAAGAATAGAGGTGGAGGAGTAACAGTCAGTGTCTCTGAATAGGCATGCCAATTAATGGGGGAAATGATGAGTATTAGGGAAATAAAAGATCTGCAACTGGATCTATTGTTCAGAAAGTCTGCATGATATCAGGATTTCTTCTAGACCTCCTGGATGAGTATCAGGGTTGGAGACTGATGAGCCTTTGTGGAAGTCATATGGGAGGCAAAGGAGTAAGACCTCTGTTTCAGTACTAGTAATCCTGATTTGCAAGGCTGAGCAAGACAATCACTTTCTACACATGTGTAAAGAGCATTAATATATATATATCCATACACTATATACACTGTTATCTGATGATTTCTCTTTTCTTTGCATTTTACAATTATAATGTGTAGTCTCTAATCAGTGTTTCTCTTCTCAGCTTTTCCCTTCTGCTGCACCCCAGATTCAAAGTTTACTGCGTGACCTTTATCACATGGTGGACCCAATGAGACAACTTGGTTCAGTCCTGACTGTGCACTGGTTGCTTTCCAGTTTACTTGAACAGTTCCAGTCCATGACTAAAGAGGCACAAATAAATCCTTCAGAATGGTAAGATAGCTATAATATGAAATGTTGAGGGTAGTTTCTCAAATTATATTAACTGCAACAGATCCAGTGGGCATTGTAAAGCTTAATCCTTCAGTAGATGTAGTGGATTTACAACACTTGAGATGAAGGTCCATCACCCCATTGTGGAGCAGTGTTAGCCATTCTGGCATTAGAGATTTAGTTAGGTTTTTACATAGGACAGGTTTTTTTCTTTGGTTCAGTTTCTAATACATGTATGTCATACTTGTTTACTAACTACAATCATATCTGATTTTGCAAACAATGGCTTGGGAGCACAGGCTCATTAGACAATGTTTATGCTCCATTCCAGTAAGTCTAAAGTTAAATGTGCAAATGACTTTATTTTGTATGTTTTGCTTGGAGAGCACCCTAGTGACTACATCAGGTATCTGTAAGATTTCTCAAGTTTTAATTTTGTTCCTCATTAAATTGGGTGTGGCTTTCGGCAAGTCAGTAGTCAGCTGTATCTTTGTTTGCTTAGCCATAAAGTGGAGCTTATACTTTACCGCCATGCTAGGTGACTGTTTATTGGTGTTTTGAACATACATAGTTCCATGAATGTGCTAAGTATTATTGTTGCTACTGCCAGACACTCCATGAAAATTAGCTCAAAGATGCAGCTGTTTGCATTCATGTGTAAGCCCTTGCCCTTTTGCCGAAATATTTAGGTTTGCATATCAAAGCATACCAGCCTTTAGCAGGTTTCTGTTCTAATCTAAGTGGTGCCACTCTCTCACTTTGAGCAAGCCCCTCGGCCTCTTTTGTTTGTCTTCAAGCTGAACATTATTGTGTATGTATAAATATGTAGAAGTACTGTGATCTTTCTCCAGGGCATAGGTCAATTTGCTTCTTTGCGCTGTATTTTTCTGCAATGGCTAAGCTAATAATGCCATTCTGTCCATTCACTGTGTAAAAGAACACTTGTTTTGACATTGCAAGATCATAATCTTCCACTTCTATAGTTATATGCATGTGATGGTGAAGCGTATGTCAGATATGCATGTAATTATACTTAATTGAAAGAAAGAACTTAGTAGAGTTTACTCCCCAGATAGTTCAGGTAAGCATTCTCTCCAAGGTTTAACTAATCCTTTTTGAGATTCCCAGATTTGATGAGTTTGTATATCAGAACAATTTTCCTGAATTTCTTTGGTTAGGGCCAGGTTGTTTTGTTGATGCATTTAACAGTTCCTATTTCTCGGACTATGCAAAATCATTATTTCAATTTACAAAATCTAGTGATTTTCACAGCTGACCGTCCAACCAGACAAGATACTTATGGGAAAAATAATGACTTACGACTTCGGTCTTGTGCAGTTATTCTGTTCACTGATCATGAGTACACAGGGTGAAGAATTTAAAGGTCTAGTTTTCTTAACCCATTTAATCTACATGACTAGTATTGAAACTTTAAATGGTATTAGTGTTCTCTCTGAATTCCTTTCACAGGAGAAGCAAGAAGAACTCTAGAAACTCATCTCAAACTCTAATGAAATGGTTACAGCCTAGGTGAGAATGACCATCCCAGATGTACTGGTATAACATAAAAAGTTCTTTAAATGTGAGGGAGTGGTACTATCTCATGTGCACTAAGATCAGTTTTCTGCATTGTTTGTGCACTGTTTTTCAACTTTGCACAGTTTCAACTTATGAGTAACATTATTACTGTCTTTTAGAATAGGGCCTATGAAGTATTGCAGCAAATATGTTTGGAGAGCAGGGTAGGATCAGATTACTGAGAAAAGCTAACCCCTCTGTATTTGCAGAAGACAGAAGCCTAAGCAGGTCAATAAAGTTGCAAATGCTTTAATGAAATCAACTGATATATTTGGTAAAGTGTTACTGGCCTCCTGTGTGTGAAGCCAAAATAGAAGCAGCAGCCTGGAAACTGAATTTGGGTTGGAAGTACTTTCTTGGAGTTTAACTTGGTCATGCTTAACACCTGGGCAGTTTGAGAAACAAACACGGGTTGGCTTGTGAAGCAGAGGAAAACAACAGCAAGGAAGTCTGGATAAGATCACTGATCTGCAATGGGAGGAATGAGAGAAAGAGAAGGAGAAAAATTGGGATTAAGTGCAAGGAAACCAATCCCATTCTTCAGTCTGCTCTTCTGTATTTCTCTTTGAAAGATCAGCACAAGATACTTCATTTGGTGAACCGTATGCCCTCATGGAATCTCTGTGACTGAGGCCATGCAAACACTATAAAATAGAGAGCTCACATTGCTGGTTAATCAAACAGAAAAAAAATTGCTAGCGATCATGTGTCACAAAATTACCTCCCGTGGCTTCTCATTTTTGGGAGACTTAGAAAACATCATCTGAAGAAATAAAATTCATAACTCTGCTGAATACGGAAATATCAATTTTTTCTTTATGACCTATTAAGAATTGCACCATCCACAAGAGATTTTTTGAGAGACTTAGAAAACATTATCTAAAGAAATAAAATTTATAACTCTGCTGAATACTGAAATATCAATTTTTTCTTTATGACCTATTAAGAATTGTGCCATCCACAAGTAACACATGCACTGGAGACCACAAAAGTGGCTACATTTTCCCCTTTTTTATCTGCCTCTTGAAAAACTCCCTGTGTAGATTCACACGCATGTAGTTACCTAGAGTACCTGACATACAGTCATTAGTTTCATTAGCGCTAATAGGCAATGTGTATGTCTGTGCTTGATAGCTCCTCCAAGATAATAAATAAGAGACCACTCATAAAGATGAAGGTTCTTTCTTGGGTAACAGCGTGTGAATGAAAGGACTCTGATCTCAGCCACTGCCTGCCTGAAGAAGAGCTTTGTAACTGCATCATCCCTCAGTCTGCTGACTACAAGGAGCATGGACGAAGGAGTACTTGATGGTGATGATGATTAAAAAGCCTAGTTTTCAGCAGAGTAAATCATAGAACCATTTAGATTGGAAAAGACCTTTAAGATATTGAGTCCAGCAGTTAACCCAGCACTGCCAAGTCCACCACAAAACCATGACCATAAGTGCCACATCTACACATTTTTTAAATATCTCCAGGGATGGTGACTCAACCGCTTCCCTGGGCAGCCTGTTCTAATGCTTGACAACCCTTGTGGTGAAGATTTTTTTCTTAATACCCAATCTAAACTTCCTCTGGTGCAACTTGAGTCTGTTTCCTCTTGTCCTATCACTTGTTAACTGGGAGAAGAGACCAACACCTGCCTTTGCTACAACTTCCTCTCAGATAGCTGTAAAGTGATGTCTCCCCTGAGCTTCCTTTTCTCCAGGTTAAAAATCCCCAGTTCCCTCAGCTGCTCCTCATAAAACTTGCTTTTTAGACCCTTCACCAGCTTCACTGCTCTTCTTTGAATGTGCTTCAGCACCTCAATGCCTTTCTTGTAGTGAGAGTCACAAAACTGAACACAGTTTGAGGTGTGGCCTTACCAGTGCCAAGTACAGGGGGACAACAAGTTCCCTAGTCTTGATGGCTACACTGTAACAGCAGGAAGAAAAGGTATATTTGACAAGTGTTAGCCATTACCTCCTTGGCAAGCAGAAAGAGGGGTGTAAATGTCTTATAACTTAGAAAAATACCCTCTCTAATAGCTTGTTAAGTTTCTTCTTTGAAGTACGTCATGAATGTGCATGAAATTAGGGCAGTGTCTGGATACTGTAAGTTAAAAATTACATTTTCATGTACTCATAGTGACACAGAGACAGAGCTGCTTCTTTCCTTATTGAGATAATGCAGAAATCTCTGTTTTATTATTGGACAGTTTACCTTTTACCACGGTTGACCTCACTATTGCCTTCAGCAGCTCCTGTTGAAGCATTAGTGATGGCTGATTGTACAGAACAATATTGCCATCTCATTCCTTGGCACAATGACTTTCAAAATGCAAAATGTATGGGCAGTGTTATCCAGGAAGAAGCTGCTTTATGAGAACTTGATACCTACCATGAGAAAAAGATGTGAAAGCTTCAAGAAATAGTAATGAACCTCTGAAAAATTCTTATCAGCCAGAGGTCCAGTAGATGGATTGGAAAGAAGCCTATTGACTTCTCTTTTTTTCACTGAGGAATTATACGTATGCACTGGATGCTGATCATGTGATTTGTTTTAAATTAGTAAACAAATTAAAACACATAGGTGTTCCATTATATGAAATCATGCTAACATTGGTACAGGTATTTGCCTTGACACATCTACACATTTTTTAAATATCTCCAGGGATGGTGACTCAACCGCTTCCCTGGGCAGCCTGTTCTAATGCTTGACAACCCTTGTGGTTCTTTTTGAACAAAGTTGAACTTTAAACTCAAATATATATAAACCACCCCCATTCCAAACATTATACAAAAAGTTGAGATATGGCTTGGGTTATTTTATTCTTTGCTATATCTACTCTTTCTTCCCCTAGCAATTCAACTGTGTTTTGTTTTTCTGATTTTCTTTTTTCATGTGATATGCTACCATTTATTATGGAATGTGTGTTTTCTATCACGTTCATTCAGATGATATAGCTAATGCTGGGAAATGACTCCAGAAGGTTCATTTTTCTGTTGAGAATGTTAAAATATCATGGGACCTGGGATGCCATATAGAAAATTTTGAGAAATGTTCTGTGGTTTATGTTAATTGCATTCATATAGAAATATGTCTGCTATTGAATTGGCAGGAATTCTTCTCAAGAAAATGCAAGCCCCAAGCAGAATGTTCCTTCTGACTTCAGAAAGAATCATGATGGTAAGGGATCAGAGTTAAGTCTATTATATATGGTATGTTCTTCCTATTTGTACTACCTCTGATAATGTATTTGATGTAGATTACATTGTGTTGCATTTTAGATGAAAGTTCTTGGCTTACTACATATAGTTCCTTACTGGTGTAAATTCTTCTGCTGAGCCCATGAACAATGTTCAAGTCTAAAATTAAGAAAAGAATAAAAGAAATAAAAAACGTGAAAGTACACTGCATTTTTTGTTATTAACAAATGAAAGTTCCTTCTCTGATAGGATTTTGAATCAGGCTCAGAGCAGAAAATCATTAATTGTTTCTGCTTCTATTTCAGCATTGCATTATTCCAGTAAGACTAAAGAAAGACAATGCAGTTATGGTAAGTCAGGGTCTTTCTAGACCATTAAGGGGGAAGAAGAGTGATTACTTGAACAAATTTATTGGGGGAGGTGTTTCTGCATGAAAGGGGTGAGTGCAGTGCCTGTGGGCTGTTATATATGAAAAAGAAAAAAAAAAAGGATTCTCAAGTAGCAAGAATGTTTATGAAACACTCAATAATTGGGCTATTATGTTAAATAAGCCTCAAGGATAAAATTAAAGATTGCTATGTATGTATGTTAACGTGAGTATTCTGTCATTCATTGATCCCTTGCTTCACTTCAATAGACTTTTGCCCCTTATTTCCAAGAACTTTAGCATACACTTTTTTGTTGTGGAATGATCTTTAAACTTGTATGGAGTTTAATCAGCCTTGTATAAGGTCAGTTTTCAGCTCAGTGGTGGAGTTTTAAAGAGCTGCTTAAGAAATTAAGTTTTTCTAAAATGCCTGCTTGTAGGAATATTAAAGGGTATTTAAGGATGCTTAAAGCTTAAACGTATGTTTGTCTTTGGTGGGAGCAATGCGTTCTGCTGCCTTCCTCATTGACGCATGATCTGAGTGGTGGCTTTATAAGTGCAAAACAACTGCTCTGTGGCAGAAATACTTTTCTACCCTCTGAACCCAATTTCGCCTCTGTTGCTCATCTCATGGTGCCTCCAGGAATTCCTCAGTGTCAGTCAGAGGCCAGAAATGCTCCTGGACTGGCAAACTGTCCTCACCATTCCAATTCCATGATATTTTATTTTGAAAATGCCTCAATTATTTTTATTTAGAAAATTCCTCCTATTTTTTAAGCTAGTAGTGAGACAACATTTCTAGGTAAGACACAGAGGATCTGGAGGACTCTTTATACTCACCTATAAAATTTTTTTAAATATCTTTTGTCAACTTCCAAACCTCCTTTCCCCTACAAGTCTAACCTTAATTCTGCTTTTCCACTGGAATTGCTTCCTTTACATTTTAATCCATGCAAAAGAGTGCTGAAATTGCCCTGTTGCACTTCTCAAGGCAGATATTTCAAGTAGAAAAGGCTCTCATAGAACTGCTTGCATCATTTATGCCCCTTCTAAGCTGTATTTTAAGCCACAAGATTTTTTGGATGTTATAGTAAAAGGGTTTCCTGGCTGGAATATTTTCTTAAATACTCAGTTTTAAACCTATACTAGAGAATATATGTGAAAAGCAACTTTTGAATGTGTAATTATGCTGTAAATCTGAATCCAATAGGTTGGATTAAAATATTTATTCTAAGCAGTTCGCTAGCAAATAATTATTCTCATGGGTTTCCTGGGTTTAGCAGTAGCAGCCATTTTTTCTCCTAAACCCAGGACAATGAGTCATTTGGCAAACATTACAAAATAAAGGATACATTTGATCAAATAGGATTTGTTTGTGGAGGAAAGGAGCTGGAATTTGTTGATTTAGGAATTTTAATAAAACTTTCTTCCAGCTGTACTGCAAATGACCCCATGAGTCTAGATATCTCCATGTGACTTGCTCTCATGAGCATTAGGAATATGTCTAAGTTATTGTGATTATTATTGGCAATTGAACATTTATATAAACCCTGTACACAGGCTGGTACCTAAGTAGGTTATGAATTTTGGCCTGACTCTTCAAGTTTCAGTCAACCAACTGGAGCCAAGATCTCCCAGACCTAATCCTTGCATTTTCTAAGGCTTACTAAGACTGAGTTTTGTGACTTTGGCTGGAGTCATTGAGCAATGAATAATTAAAATCCCTCCAGGCTCTAAAAACTTCTATGAAATGCCAATAGAAAATCCATTAAGACCTTACAGCAGGA
The DNA here is from genome assembly GCA_002631895.1 of Agapornis roseicollis. Classification (NCBI taxonomy): domain Eukaryota; kingdom Metazoa; phylum Chordata; class Aves; order Psittaciformes; family Psittacidae; genus Agapornis; species Agapornis roseicollis. The sequence continues at coordinate 26,715 of NDXB01015961.1, forward strand.
TTAGCAATATCAGAATAACCAGGCATTAAAATTCTTGTCACTGTATGTGTTATCAATCTGCCAGAAGTTGCATGTTACTTAAAAATGTTCATACATTTCACAGTTTTTTCTTTGATGCCTTCTTGGAACAGATAAAGATACCCTATCTCATATCAGGCATATCTTCACCAGTCCACAGCTGGACCTGAATCCTCAATTTAACCCAAAGATCAAAGAATACTATGCAGAAGTTCCATTTGACATAGTGACGGTGAAGATAGGAGCAGAACCTTCTAACTGTCAATGCAAAGTACATCTTGACGAGAAGAAAGGGCCAAGGTATGAGCGACAAAATATGAGTGTAAACAATAAAAGTGTCCTTAACTTTGGAAATACATCAAAATATTACAGAATTGTTTTAAGTTTCCTTCACCAGCTTCATTGCCCTTCTCTAGACACACTCCAGCACCAAAATGTCTTTCTTGTAGTGAGTGGCCCAGAACTTAACACAGTATTCAAGACACAGCCTCACCAGTGCTAAGTACAGGGGACAGTCACTTCCCTAGTCCTGTTGGCCACACTATTTCTGGTACAAGACAGGACGCTATTGGCCTTTTTGGCCAACTGGGCACAAGCTAGTTCGCATTCAGCTGGCTGTCGACCAACACCCCTTGTCCTTTTCCACCAGGCAGCTTTCCAGCCACTCTTCCCTAAGCCTATAGCATTGAATGGGGCTGTTGTGACCCAAGTGCAGGTTTTGGAACTGAGCCTTTTTGAAACTCATATAGTTGGCCTTGTCCCATTGATCCACCCTGTCCAGATTCCTCTGTAGTGCCTTAAGCAGATCAACACACCTGCCCAACTTGGTGACATCTACAAACTTACTGAGGGTGCACTCGATCCCCTTATCCAAATCATTGATAAAGATATTAAACAGAGCTGGCCTCAGTACTGAGCCCTGGGGAACACCACTTACGACTGGCATCAACTGGTTTTAACTCCATTCACCACCACTCTTGGAGCCTTGCCATCCAGCCAAATTTTTTCCCAACAAAGAGTGCACCCATCTAATCCATGTGCAGACAGTTTCTCCAGGAGAATGCTCTAGGAAAGCATCAAAAGCTTTACTAAAGTCCGGATAAACAACTTCAAAAGCCTTTTCCTCTTCTAAGTGGGTCATCTTGTCATCAGCAAGAGTCCCAATTTATCTGATCTTTTAGAAAAGTATAAAGCTAGAACACAGGGTAGAGAGCAAAGTCATCACTAAACATCAGGTTTGAGCACTGAAACACAATCATCCATGGTGTTTAATCGCTACTGTGATCTCTGGCACAGTTTTGGCTTTCCCAACCATCTCTCTCACAGACTGCATGTGCCAGGGACAATCCCAATAGGTATTTTGGGCATGACTTGGTTTTTGATGTTGGGAGGGACAAAGAGGGTTTATTTATCTGGGTCAGGTAACTCAGAACTAGACAACTATCCTATTTACATACTAGCCATTAGTGAGTGGATGAAAGGGAGAACAGGGATAATGATGCACTAGGGAGGAAGAATCCTTAACCATTACAGAGCTAGCTTTGCTTCATGGCATGAAGGGCCTATGCAACACATAGTGTTTTGACTGATTATGAAGCAGATACATTGACCTAGATTGTCTGCTATTAGCCAGACTGGACAGTTGTTACTGATCTAATGCCTAATATGCTTTCTCTATTTTCTAAAGGAAATGAGTCTTGATTTACCAATTCAAAAGAAGCTCCCATAAAATTCTTCCACCCAGCTTTAGTGTTTTAATGTTAACTGCCTTGGCAATCAACATAGATACCTGTGAAAAAAACTTACTTCCTTGTAGAAGGAAAGTAGAATAGCAATATGTCATTTACATTGAAAAGTAAATATGCAGGCTCTGTGTCTTTCAGCATTTCTTATTTCCCTTCATTCACAGATTCCATGTCACAATAGTTGCCACTGACACTGTTACCACTAAGTTTCACTGTTGGTGTTTAGTTTTCCTGAAAGAAATGTAAATTGTGACAAATCTTATTTTACACTGTTTTTTATTTAAAATCATATGTATTTTGAAAGAAAAAGAAAATGTTAGAAATAGAAACCTCAAGGAGCAAGTAAATTTTGTCTGCTATATATAAAGCAGTGTAAATCTTTGTATCTTTAGTGTTCCACTCCTTTCCTGTTTTGCCTTCCAGCATTGCTAACTACCCCCTTGGCCTTGGATTGAACAAAGTCATTGTTCTTGTAACAGATGACTCCCAGCCCAGCCCTCAGGTTGTGAGCAGCTACAAAATCACAATATATCGAGAGGACCGCCCTAGTCTGCCTTTGTTTGATGACTACATGATGTGTGGGTTTGTGCAGGTATTGTCTCTATAGTTTTTTGCTGTGCAAATTAATAGTGTATTTAACTGGTTTCTGTTCATCCAATGGGACACATTAACATACATGGGCCAAAGCTGGTGTAGAGTTAGTTTTGGTGACATTAAAATCTGACTTTTAAATGCTATGAATGTATGAAATACAGCATTTCCATAACATTTTGGATATAAAAAGTAAATCCAGTGTAAATACCTGTAACAGTTACTATGTATTTGAGAGCTCCAGGTTAATTAATCCTTACTACGATCAGCAAACCTTACTTATCAGAGAGCTGTTGTTTGCTTGCAAGAAAACAGTCCCTCTGTACCATGCAGTGGGCAGAGTGCAGTTTTCATGACTACCTATCTATGACATTGGAGCCATCGAAATCCTTTTACCAGGAAAGTTATTTATGATGACAGTGTTTTTATCAGTGTTCAAGACAAATGCTGCTAGGTAATTTATGAATGAAATGTGTTTATTCTAGAAGACCAAAAAACATAATGGAAAAAACCCACTGATGATTCCTTAAGAAGGGATGATTGTTGCTTACATCACATTTATCCAAATAGAAGTTTGGGGATGCAAATAAATGACTCCTAACAAAAAACAGTACTTAAGAAGCAGTGGGTCTCTTTGATGAAAAAATGGGAGCTGAGTCTGAATTAGGGAGGAAAGATAATGAAAGAAAGGAACAGTGAAGCTTTCTGTTCATGAAGCTATGGTGTTATTTTTGTAAGACAGAAAACGTTGGACACACGGGTGCAGTGCTGTTTAGATTACAGAGTTCGAGCACTAAACTTTGGTACTTGATATGGTGGGCAAAGATAAGCCAGTTGATTCAAAGATGGAAGTGACATAGTAAATCATAATCAAAGGCTTTTGTCTATGGAATTTTAGGTAGGTTAAAAGGTTTGGCAAATTAAAAGGCAGATTAAATGTGCTCCTATTATTAGAGCATCCAGGATGAATATATTTCATCACAATAAATTCTGCAACCAGGAAGCGGGTTTTTAAAACCATAGTGTTGAAACTGTCATTCATGTTCATGTCAAATGTCTAATTTATCTTCTTTGTGAAGATCTTTGTATATCAATACATCCTTTTTGTAAACTTTATGTCCCTACTCTATTTTCTTTCTGTACACTACAAAAGAGGTTGGGAGACCAGGGCGGGCAAAGGCAGAGGGTTTTATGTGATGGGACAGATGAAGAGGCATTTTTTTGTTTTTTTCTTTAGGAGAAATTAGAACTGGGGCTTTAAAACAGGAGCCAAAGAGATTATAAATGTTGATAGGAAACTGTATGTTGACAATAATTATCTCAATCTGCAAATCAGAACTGTTAGATAATATGCATGTAGTAGTCATGGCCTACTTACTGCTGATCTGCATATCTGATAATGATGCTGTCTAGCTATTCTTTTACACTAATCTTACAAAAGGTCAAGGACTATCTTCTTGCTCTTTGTACTGGTTCAGCACTAGATGTAGTAGTTGCTACAATAAAACAAAAATAAACAAATTAATACCTAAGATTTCATTTCAGATATTTCAATTAGTGTGAAAAGAAGAGCAACAATAGGTTGAGCTGGAGTTACATTGCTAGGAGAACACACTGGCTGGAAAGATGTGAGGAAAGTTCCTCTTGTTGCCTCATGTGTCTGGGTGTAGGAATAGGAATTCAACCTCATACATATCCTCCCACACTAGAGTTTACACTGTTGTTAATGTTTTGTGATAGCATTTATGAGGCTGAGTATGAATCTTTTGAAGCACTGCAAAGGCTAGGAGATCTAGAATGATAAAAATGAAAAGTGTTTTAGAAGTTTCTTTTGATTGAGCTTGCTTTTCTGCCCATTTATGAATAACTGCTCCCTACTTAATATAATGATTCAGAGCTAGGGAGGACTTCAGGAGTTCAGAGTAAAAATGAGATGAAAAGCATTCTTGTGGTATCTAATGAGGGCTGTGAAGATACAGTATGAGATTCTAAAACATTTTTTTTTAGATACATAAAGGCAAACTTATCAGAGTGCATTTAAAAAACAAACAAAGGCTGGAGCTAGAGATAGCAATGGCATCCTAACACATTCAAAAGCCTGCATTTTTTTTTCTCCTTTTCCCTACTTGCTAGAACAGAATTTTGCTTATTATGATGTTTTTTATCAATGCAAAACTCATGTCTTAAATAGCATCATTACATTCTGCTTTTCATACCAGAGAACATTATGCACTTTTGCAGGGTCAGTTAATACACCCTGATCAATAGCATGAAAGCTTGTTCTCTTAGTAACAAGACACCTGTTTTAGGAGATAAAAGATAAATACAGCATGAACTGATGGAGTCTGCTTTGGATACTTGACTAGGCACAACTGGGATCACACGTGGGGAGAGAAAGGTCACTGACAGTGGTGTGGTCTTTCTCACAGAAGGCTTCAGTTAAAATTCTAATCCAGTGACTTTTTTCCTGACTTTCTTTCATGTTTAATCCCATTAGGATATTCAGGTTTCACTGCAATATGATACTATAAGGAAAGTTACAATAAAAAGACAGAGTGCAGGATGTTTCCAGTCTTCTAACAATTCTCATGCAGTTGAATAATCCTGGATTAATTTCAAGGCTATGGAGTTAAGAAGTGTGTCGTTCCAAGCCTTGCAGCTTCTAAAAGGGGAAAAAATATTGTCTTCCCAACTTTTTGATAGCAGTTATAATATCCTCATTACAACCAAATTAGTAGGGGATAAACTGTGGCATCACCTTAGCAGCTTCAGCAGCTTTGGCTGCTTTTATTGTGAGTTCTGTATTTCGGCAGTATTGCTTGGGCTGCAAATGGAGAGGTTATTGGTTTGTGCTTTAACTTGATTTTATGCAGTTGTTGACAACATTCAAATTAAATGTCCTTGAAAGAAGTGGTGCCATTTCATTATCACATGTGAAGCTGTGATACCAAGATAGGGAGAACACAAAGCAAGCAGAAAAAACAATGAGCTCTTAAAACTGGGGTATCAGGATTACCATCACATGGAAGATCCCAGATTATGTAGACACTGTCATAAAGGAAAAAATATTTGTTTCATTCTTGCACTGCCCATTATCTTAAAAATGCAAACATTTATCTATGCCTCACTTGAAATGTGTGGATGATTGTTAATCTTTGCAATCATGGAAAGCTCTTTGATTGTTAATTTTTGCAATCATGGAAAGCAACTGTGCTTAGAGAACCTTGTTTGACACTATGAACTTTTGTATCCATACTGTCCTTGCTGCCACATGTTTTTTGGTGTTTGTTTTTTGTTGGAGGCTTTTGTGGTGGTTTTGTGTGTGTGTGTGTTTTGTTGCTGTTGTTGTTGTTGCTGTTTGTTTTTTGTTTTAGTAATACAGTCATTTATTTGGTTTTGTACTTGCAATATCAGTGATGAACTAATATGAGCTAATATTATACTTTATAGTCATATCATTATCTTTTTCTATGCATTTACACAAAACGTGAAAAGGCTTTTTCCAGAATAGTGCAGTGCAGTGGGGTGATGCTTTGGCTGTTCTACAGGTTTCTCAGCTCTGAGAGAACAGACTTACAGGAGAACAGCTTTAAAAACTTCCTCAATTTTTATAGAACACCTTATTCTTAAATACTCTTCTCCCTTATATTTTATTAACTGTTTCATCTTATTCATTTCCTAGAGTCCAGATAGCACAAGAAGTCCAACAGAGCTGATAATGAGATACTGGTATAGAATTGCTGACTGTGTAATGCAGCTGGCAACAAGATGCCAGCAGCAAGATGTTGATTTCTCTTTCTGTCTACTAAACTTTCATGGATGAAAAAAAAAATTAAGATCTAGGCCTAATATCATAACTATATTTAACTTTATTTTAGTCTTTGAAAGGTAAAGATAGGAAAACCCTTTAGAAAGGAAGAATTAAAAAAAAAAGAATAAAAGTAATTTAATTTCTTTTATTATGTAAGATATGAGAATACGTTTTTTTTCCAGCTCAAGTTATGAGTTTTCCAAGGCAAATAAAATGTTCTTACTTAATTTTAAACTGTTTACTGTTACAGTTACACCTTTCACATCGGACAGTACAAGTAAAACTTATGAATTGTAGAAACATAAATTAATACTTTGCCTAGTGCTTTCATTCAGAGATTGCAAAGAACCTTGCAAATGGTAAATAATGGCCATAAAATAAAAAGAAATAAGGAAAACTTAGGAGAGAAACAAAGAATTTGTCCTGTAGTAGGACAGGCTGGAAGCACATTAGTCTCTTCTGTATTTCCCACCCATCTCTTCTATCCTTAGGGCATTGCAGATGCCATGTACAGACTCTCAGGCTTTGCAGGGCTTGTTGTAGCAGCAGCTAATATTTTTGCTAGTTCTGGGTTTGACTTGCTTGAAAATACAGAGAAAGTGCATCTCTGGAACTGAATGTGCAACCTAATTATATCAGGAACCACACTGTATCTTATTTGCAAAGTTAGCTCACATCCCTGTCAAAGAATAAAAGAATATCCATGTAGGAGCAATCATGCATTCTTTAGCCTTCTCAGATCTAGAGTTGACAAGAATTTTAATCAGTTGTTTTGAATTTTTCAGAAAGCAACAGAAAATGCCACACTCAAAAAAAAAAAAAAAAAAAAAAGGTTAAGACAAATTTTTTTTTTTTTTTTTTTTTAAAATTTAAAAAAAATTTTTAAAAATTTTTTTTAAATTTTAAAAAAAAAAAAAAAAAAAACAAAAAAAAAAAAAAAAAAAAAGGTTGAGTCCAATTGTTGTTTTTCTTTTTTTTTTTTTTTAAGCTTTCTGATTAAAACTCAAGAAAAGCATAGGCTTTCTTCAAAAGAAGATGTTTTGAATCAAAGAGTGTTGTGTGATGAAAGAGATTAAAATGCAAAATTTATATTGGCACAACTGTTAAGCTAAGGATTTTAGCTATTGTGCAGTCCAGAATACTAGCTCTGTTTTCAAGGAGGGAGTAGCTGGGACAAGTAAAAACCCCACTCATTATTAGATCTGAAATACTCAACCCTATGCTCTAAATTTTCTTCAGAAATACTGGTGACACCATAATATGACAGTCATGTTTTCCAGGACCAATGCCAACTTAAGTGTCCCTTCCCTGCCCTCAGCTATTCATGAACTAGATGGAAGGACATTTTTTTTAAAGGGACTAGTTTCTAGGATTCTAGCTTCTTTGTGTGAGCAAAAACGAAGGGGTAAGTGCAGGGGCAGGAGTGAGCAGCTGGGCACAGAATAGTGGCTGTAGGTGCTACTTAAGGCAGCCTTTGCTTTGTTCATAAAATAAATTCACATTGAGATTTAAAGCTCCTGAAAGCAAATATATATAGCTGTGCAGGAAGAAACAGAGACCTGGTTTCAAATGAGGAGGAGCTTCATGCAGAAATTGTAGAAGGGATTTATGTGTGAAAACACACAAATGACTAGAAGTACACTAGTACTAGAAGTACATGTGTATTATTTAATAGATTAAATATTAAATATTTAATAGATTAAATAAATTATTAAATAAAGTGTTAATTATTTGGGGTTGCAACTCACTCCCCAGGACAGACAAAACAATGTTCACCTAACCCTGAGGAGCAATTACGTAGCAAACTGAATACATTGTTAAATTGGAGGAATTTCAGATGAAAGCAACAAAATTATTAGAGTGCCAATACAGAGAGACTGCCGTTAAAACAAAAGTGAGGGCTTCTATATTCAACTGCTGTATGCCAACATGTTTCAGTTTATTTCAGGTGAGCAATTTCAAATTACACTGGTGGAGAACCTGTCCTGACAGAAACTTGCAGCTAAATTCTCTTCCATTATATATGCTAGACAAAGGTAGGGAGTGAATTCACTTGTGTAAAACTTCTGATATTGTTCATATTTTTCCTAAATATTCATAGTCAAACAACAGCTTAGGAAAATCTAAAAACTATTTGAAGGGGTTTAAAGTATTTAAAGATCAAGGGACCATGGGATAGTCGTAATTCACTGTAAGTATAAAATTAATGAGCACCTAAATGATAATAAAACTTGGTGCTTCTAAAAAGTATAGGTATATGAAGACACAGAAAGGAAAGGTGTATATAATAAATGCATTGAGCAACTTTGCAAGTAGAAAGTTATGTTCTGTCTATATCTCAGAACAAAACATTTTGTAGAGTCAGCATATTCTGTTTTGTCAACATCTATACCATTGGAGGATAAAGGCTTGTCACGTTTTAATTATAACAAGACTTTCATGATGATTTAAAACATTGCTTTGTAGATGAATCAGAAGAACAATCATTGTGATGGATCTTCTTTATGTGTATGTTGTTCTGTGTTGAACTTCTTTTGGATCTCAGCATCAGAAATGTGGCTGTTAGGATGGATAATCATGATCAGCAGCCAGTATCTGCTGCTTTAGGGAAAGGTTTCAAAAACTCAACAGAACATAGATTTGTCCTTTGGGGTAATTGATGTAACACTATTATTTTTTTTCCTAGAAATCAAATACTGACTTCTTTCACCTACACAGTTGACCTCATACATAGTCTGCACTATGATATAATAATCATGAATTCCCATAATCACTGTTCTGTCAGAAATCTGCCAGGCTCTACCAGGCCATGCAGAGAAAATAGGCACAAGGTGGGAAGAACCAACAAAAGAATGAGTTTGGCTCTGCTTCTACATAGGTATCTCTTTCTCTAAACATGGAATGCAAATTTGCTTTACAGTTTTGTCCTATAGCTCCAGTAGGCTGTGCCTGATTAAGACCATCATATACTCAGCATTTTGGGGATGATACATTCCAGAGCTTGGACTTTGAGACTCAACTCCACATTGGGTCCAGCTGCTTGGAGAAAAGCATGTAGTCTTCTGGCTTACTGCATTTTGCTTACACTCCTGATTTTGTATTAATTGTGCTTAGTCTTTATATAGCTAAGTTTCCTGTTTAACATGTGATGGAAGATTAATGCCAGATACCTTCCAGGAAATGCCTCCAGAAGTATTAGGCAGAGACTGAAGGGAGAGGATGTTTCCATGCAGTGGCTACATTTGTCATTATTATGATGCTTTGTACAGGGGAAATGGAGTGTGTTACACAGATCACTGACAGATAACTTGCCACCAGTGCTTTGAGACAATTCATGTGATGCTGATTCAGCAATTCAACAATTTTAAGCCAATAATGATTGAGATTACACCAAAAAAACTAGTTTTGTTCATGATCATTACCCAGAGGAAGTATTAGGTTGCTATAATAATTAGATCCTGAAGAGAGAGAATGCTTTAGGCAGCTTTCTGCCTCAATTTTTCTTCTGCTCCCTTTCTTTGGGCAGGACTCTTAGTTAACAAATTCTTAAACCAGGAATGATCTCTCTCTTCATCACTACTGGATTTACTGACACCAGCTAATGTTGTTTGTAGCACCTCCTACCTCAACAAAGGAAACTTTAGTATCTCCTCCCCTTCCTTTCCCTCTTTTGTTTGTTTGCAGCTTAGCAGTCTTATTAGGAACATACCACCATCTTAGACACTCAGTTAGTTGGCTCCTGACTTGAATGGCTATTTTGCTATTATCCTGCCACACAAAAATGTCATTAGTATATCATTACATGAGAGACAAAACCTGTCAGAGCGATTCCATTCTTTTGTGTATTCAGGCTGTTCTCCCCCTTCATACAATTACTGATGTCATCCCATGAATGTGCATGGCACATTAAAGACACAGAAGATAAAGATCAACCTGGAAACTAGCCAAGCAGAAACTCACAACTGCATGACTAAAGTATGATAGGGAGTCAAATTCTGACCCATATATTTGCAACTGGTGAAGAAGATCCCACTAGTGCTGCTGGGGTCTATGATTGGACATTTCATCCTGATAGACACCTTGCTTCCTAGGGTGCTGCAGGATGGGGAGATGCTGAGACAGGTACAGTGCTGTGGATACAGATTCTGGAAAAACAGTGCTCTCAGCCCATAAAGGACTGCTAGTATGGACTGGACCACACCTAGTTTTTTTTCTGATTCCTTGCCTTTAACCACAGGATTGAAATGTGATTTTAAACAATAGCAATGAACCATTGTGGGTGGCTGTGAAAGGAGACAGACAACAGTAAATGTTGGGTAGACAGTTCAGCTCTTGAGAGAACACTGTGTTCTGGAAAAGCTTATCAGAAAAGCTGGTTTTATATAATTCTTGTAAGCTAGGGAGTTTTATTTGTGCTAAGTAATCAGGCAATCATCCCACACAAATAGAATAGATTTTTCACTTATGCTCCTTTTTTGCTCTTATTTTGGATGATTTCAATATAATACAGGCCCAGTAACATCACTGGAATCAATTGCATTTTGCTAAATAACTGGTAGCAGTAGTTTGTGCAGAAGATTCCAAGTAGCATAGATATTTTTGTGCTTATTCTTGTATCCTATCCCTGCCCTCCATGATTCCTCCATGCACTTTTGCACAGCTTAGGCAAGAGAGGTACAGTTGGATGGACTGGTAGTAAGAACCCTTTAGGGAAAAGAGAGAGTACATGCTGGAATTATCTCAGCCTGAGGCCAGCTGAGAGGCTGAGTGCTTGGAGCTGAGTGCTGCTGACCCAGCATGACTAACCACAGAAAGATTTCTTCCTTCTGACTCCCCCTGCATATGAGAGAGCACCACTGGACAGGCAGAGGTAGCTCCTAGCGTGCAGCCCTGAGTTGGGTTCACTTGAGGCATACCCTGTGTACTGTACTGATATCACTTCATGAAGACCCCTGAGATCTTTGGAGAGGAACAGGTAATGTACTTGGTCAGCTTCTGACAGCTGTTGTTTTTTATTGATTCCACAGGAACCTGTAGAATCTAGCTTAGCCATCTCAATCACCATGGTGGGCCAAGCTTTTGCTTTCAGGCTTTGATTTCCTACATTAACTGTGCTCAATTAGGGAGGCAGGATGTGGCCCATTATTATTCCCTACTTCCATTTCCAACTGTGCAATATCAGGGTATAAGAATTAACCACCCAGCAAAGTGCAAAGCATTACAAGTCTTTGGATGAGCCAAAGTATGAGAAGTGCAAAGTATGAGTTAATCTGTTCTCATTTATGAGCTCCAGGAAGTGCAATGACATGTTTAAAGGTACAATAATAGAAGGGGGTGGAGAGGAAGAAAAGTTCATCCAAAGTTTCTGAAGCCTTGCTAAAATATTTAGCTTATGTTGTATGTAAATAGCTGTGTCAGTGTTTGCATTCTGTCAATGTACCTGATTCATGGCAAGAAAGCTCATTAATTAGAAATAAATTGCACTGTATGACAGTAAATGAAGTGTTACAATCGTGGTCAGGCTGCCAGTTTATAAGTCACTGACAAATCAGTACATGCTTATGGGCAAAGTATTTGCCACAGATATGTTGCACATGAATCTGTTTTGGCTTATAAAGGGCCATTGCAGTTTGTACTGGAGCAAAAGTTACTGTTCTAAGGTTAAACTTCAGTAGCTTTGTGTGACACACCAGGTCTCTGTGGTGCCCCAGTTGCATTTTTTGTGAATGGTAGAGCTGGTTAAATTGCTGACATGACAGTAGAGGGCTGTGGAGCTTCTTGTGCTGACTGTGAGCGAGCTGGTGCAAAACAAACACGGGGAACCAAGTGCCACTGCTGCCCGGCACCCAGGGCAGTCCAGCTGCATGGTGATGTGGTGTCTCATGGTTTCTGGTACCTGAGCTTACTCTGCCTGCAAGAGGTTTTGTCATTCTTATACATACATCATGAGGGGTGCATGGTAAAACTGTCTAGAGCCAAGTTGAGGGCAAACAAACGTTGTATGTTGCTTAGTTCACAATTGTGCAAGTAAACCTCATACCTTCAATTCTGAGACTCTCCAATCAGACTGTCATTTGGATTTAGTGACAGCTTCTGTCCCCATTTATCATGTGTATAAAAGAAGAGAAAAACACCCTTTATTCAAGCCCTTTGAAAAGGGAAAAGACTCACATTGACTTCAATGTACTTTCCATCTGACCTGACTAGACTTATTTGGTTAACATGTATTGTCAAAAATGAGTATACAGATAAGAAAGTATGCCTCCTATCACATCTCCAGAAATAATAGCTGTGTTTTGAGCATCTCAGCTTTTGATTCTAGTGGAAATTATTGGTAACATTTTGTCATTAGGGAGCTGTATTGAGAAGTAGATGGTATAGCTCATTATGATGATACAAGGGGAAAACTAATGAGTCATAGTTATGACTCCCCAACTCTTGGGGAAAATCAATGTTCTTGATTATTTTACTTTGTTTCTCAGTAGTTTATTCTGGTAGAATGCTCTTCATTGAGATCCAAAACAGAAAGTTGTCTAGCTTCTTAGCTAGTTAGTTCTTTTTAGCTAGTTAGTTAGCTTTTTAGCTAGTTATAAATATGTGAAATGGTTTTTACTGCTTTAAGGAGTGCTAGTATTGGCCAAGGTTGGCTTAAGTAAGACACTGAAAGCTTAATGCATGACTAATCATAGTTTAATTGTTCTGATTTTGTGTTTATTTAACAACTAGATAAAGAGCAGTAAAATGAATCATTGAGAAGTATTTACTATGCAAGATGAGTCTAACACATGAAGGCTGAAAGGACAAGCTTCTGTCAAAATCAGGAAGACAATCACCCATTGGTCTTGTTCCTTTTTGAATCAAGGTAGAGATAAAACACAACCACCAATATAAAATAAAAAAGAGATTCAGATTTTATGCACTTTGCTTTGTATCTTCGCTAAGAAAAGCAGGTTCACAGTATATATCCATGGCTATTTCTGTAGCTATAAAATTGACTGTATCCTACAGAGAATGGCTATTCTCTCTATAGTTTGTGTTTCATAGCTTAAATCCAGGGCATTTACTATTGACATTTCAATTACTGTATTCTTTTCAGTACCCCCCATACACTGCTCTCAAATTCATCAGAAAATGTGAAATAGCCTGTTGAATTTTCCCCTTGATGATACCACAATGGATGTGAAAGAAGAGCGTTCAGCATGAGGCTTCCTAAGTGTTAACAGATCGTGAAAATTGGCAACAACTGTTGTGCCGAGTATCATAATCTGTAAAAGAAGGGCCAGCAATTCCACACTGATGAGAAGAGAGCACTTGGTGTTTGAGCTGTGGTCACATTTGCTTTCAAGTCATTTGGGCCTTCATGACACACTCTGTGGGAGAAGAAAGCTAATGCAGCTGCCTTTGAAAATCAGTCAGTATGACCCAGGCCCTCAGGGAGGCAGGCAAAGGCAGATATGTACCGAGACACACAATCCTTGCTGATTAACAGTGAAAGCTGGCAAAGTTATTCTCTAAGCCTGTCTGGCCCATCAGCTCCAGAAATGTAATTTAGATGATTATCTACATGCCCATTAAACCTTGTGACCCATCACTAGTCTGTTTGAAGTCTGCCTGCTTAAACTTGCTAATAGGAAGAATAGAAGGATTAACTCAGAGGTCATGAAATAAGAGAGCAACAAAGAAGATGACAAAAGAGCAGAGGAAAACTTCCTACTGCATGTATTTGGTAAGGGGAAAGAACTACAGTACCATGATCATCTCAGAGGACACTGTTACTTTGCCAAGCAAACATTCTGGAATTCAGGCCATTAAATACTTTCTTTGTGTATGTGCTTTCAATCTATTTTGTTTAGCTTCCAAATAAAATGTGCTACCCACATGATGAATGTTGTCAAGTTAAGTGTTTACAGAACACGATGCAACACATCGTAAAAGAGCATGGAATGACTGACATGTAAGTGTTTCTGATTTTGCTCAGGGTTACTGTGTGTAGATACAAACAAGGAAGCACTTAATTTAAATCAGTCAAATCAGAGTAGTCACAGCCAGGTCAGAATGAAGGCCAGCCTTCTTCCCTTTAGGGTAAGAACCTCCAGCCATTACAGGTGCTTGTGAATTTAAGGATTATCAATTAAAAGTTTACCCAGTGAATCAATTTTTTAGTTAGTCAAATTTAAATACATTTAAACATTTATAATGATCTGCATAAATTAGTCATAGGATATTGCAATAAAAATGGTGACTGGTTAAAATTAAATTTGTAGAAAAAAGGTGGGATTCATTGCAGAAAACAGAATGGAACACATGAGTGCCTCAGTAAGGGTATCCCAGGCATCTGACTAGTTACTGGAAGAAAATTACCTTGAACTTTAAATGTCTTTACCTACTTTTGCATGTAGTACCATCCTTGGAGTGAATCCTTGCCCTCTTGCTAAAGACAAAGTCAACCTATTTGCTGAAAAACATTGCTTGGGGGCATATTTTACTCCATTTCAAAGAAGGCAAAACCATTTCACTAGTGCTATGTCTGGATCTCAAGATTTTGCAGTATGAAATCTCTTTATAATGAATTATTGAGGTCTACCTTGCAATGCTTTTAGTATATTTATTTATGTGATTTTTGTTGATATAATTAAATACAGTTCTGTTTCCCATTTTATTATGTTGATTCAAGCATATTTTCCAGTTGGAGTCTCTGTACATTTCAGACTCTTTTCATTTACATGCACAACTCTGTATGAACGAGACAGCAGTATGCTAATGGAGAAAAAAATAGAACAGTATTCAATACCAGGCCAGTTCATTTTAGAACATGAGACATTTAAGAGTTTTTTCAGTGGTTTTAGTGCTTCTTTTTTTTTTTTTTTTTTTTTTTTTTTTTTTGGTT
>NDXB01015961.1:46054-112556 GCA_002631895.1 Agapornis roseicollis
TTTTTTTAATGTTAAAATTCAAATCTTATGGCTGAAAACTTCAAATCTAAATGAAAGCTACAGGCAGGGCTAGTCCTGAGCGGAGCCCCTGCCTATAGATGTACCAGATAGGTCTCTTTAGTTTGCATACTGTATACCACTAAACAAATGGCAGGAAGATATGACTGAAGAATCTATTTATGTTTCAGTAACCTTGAGATCAAATACTCTAGATAGGTTACAGTGACTGAAGGAAAGTACTACAGTTGTCTCTACAAGTAGCAAACTCACTGAACAGAATAGCCAGGCGAGAATGATATCTACAGCAGTAGATCTCAGTCCCTGGCAGGTGCACTTAACACTGGTATTTCTGTATTTTGCTTCTGCTATTCAAAGTTTCTTGTCTGTGATAACCTCTGGCACTGCTGCTCCCTATTCATTTATGCACTCACTCTTCCACCATTATATTTTGACTGCCACGGCAGGTTGGAGAAATTAAAGCTCGTGTTTAGAGCAAAACTAACAAAATACAATTAATAACAGTACAAAATTATGGTATTTGGTTCCTCCTGCCTGGGACTTAGGTTTCTTTGGGACATAAGGACATGGTCTCTGAATCCTTGCCTGGACAGATACATAAGTTGTTCAGTTCACTAGAGAGTGCAGAAAGTACTCGGACAGAGGGAGCTGTTCTACATCCTCACACCTGAGCTCAGTAAGTGCTTCTTCACAGTTTGTTTGGCAGGGTGCAAATACTCAGCATGTTGCCCCAGGCGCACTCTCTCCTGATAATGATAGAGAAAACATACCATAAGGTTTTAGAAATAAGAAATTCCCGATATTGCTTCTTCTCACATACAGATAGATTGCAGTTGGTGTTACAAGGGAATGCTACCCACCAAAAGAATCTCTAAGAAGCAAACATAAAAGATGTCCATATTGAAGGCATCAGCTAAACAGCAAACAAAGCATTGTAGATCACAGTGAGAGAAACTTGCATTATGTATTGCTATTAGCAATTCTTGCAGTAGGCAGACTAAAATGCCCCTTTCTGTATGGAAATAGTTTGTGCTGGGGACTTAGAAGGTACTAGGCTCACAAAACCACAACCCTCTTCAGCTCCTTGGAAAAATGCACTTTTGCAGGTATTGATTTCAATTCTGCACTCAGCTTTGAGCACACATTTCAAGACAATTTCAGCACATGACTAGGATGCATTTTCAAAACCGTTAGTAAGCATCAAGAAGTCTTTTGGAAATATGTGTGATGATTAGCACATATTCCAAACAACAGGAAGGCAAATTCAGACTCTGTGACATGGGGCACTGAAAATTCCAGCAGAGAAGTTGACACTAAACTGCATGAAATTCTTGCACGTCAAAGAAGGGAAAGTGTTGGGAGGGTGGCAACACAGGAGGGGCTTGGCACAATTTCTTTATTTTACTTATAATCATGCATTTCTTTTTAGACATATTGCGTATTTAATGCTGACATTATGAAGCAGCTTAGTGAGTAATAAAATTGCATTTTTTTTCCTTAGGCTGTTTTATATTTTTTTATATTTTATTGTTCAAATGAGTACTGAGCTTGCATTCAGCTGTACCAGTCTGGCATAACCCTAGGGAAGTAACTGAAGCTATTGTAACTGAGTACAGACTGTAGTTTTGTGCATTTTGTAAAGCATCTGGAAACTTTGATGGATCAGAGCCAAAACCATAACTCATTGTTATTGCTCTGATTATGTGATGATTTTATGACATATAATATCCCATTTTCTTAACAGCAGTCTTTTAAATGCAAGCCTCTGGGAACTGATATATTTCTGTATCCAGCTTTCATTTGTTGCAAGCTTGATCGGGGGTGTTAAGTTGAAGACCAGGTAAAATGTATTTCTTAGACTTTGAATTTAGTGTTTTAATATGACGAACTTTTAACACATCACATAAGCAGTCCAGGCATTCAAATCAGCTTCCAAAACAGGACTGAAGCCATCATAACACACCTGACCTTAAATCAGAAAAACGTCACAGAGGACCAAACCATTCATTCATGGCCTGAAAGGCAGAGATACTCCCCTTAATAATTTGCCTGGGAATCTCATAATTCCCATCTGAAGTGGGCACATCAAAAAAATGCAATAAACCAAATAGATTAACTTTTTTTTTTATATACCTCTGGATGTCTTTAGGAGTATAAAGAAACTTTGATTTTCTGCTTTGAACGTTTCAGTGTTAACCCTCCGTCTGAGACAGGATCTTTATTTTTATTTGATAGGTATTTTTTGGTACTTGGATTTTCAGAAATACTCCTCCAGATTTCTTGATTGAATTATTGTATGCAATGAAATAGTCTATTAAAACAAATATGGACTAAAGCAACATAGGGGTTCAATGGAAGGCATAGAAGACTTTTATTACCACCTTGGCAAGTTCTACAATAAAACACATATAATACTTTTAGAAATTATTTGATGCATATGATAATTAAGTTCAGATATACTGATTAATTGTCAGTTCGTGCTTTCAGTTTTTTCTACCCCTATTTCAGCTTTCACATGTCCAAAGAGACTTTTTTGAAGGCTGGTTCAGCAGATTGGAAGTTGAGCAATCTGGTGTTTTTTTCATTAAATGAACATTTAACCTGAAATTTGCTTCTGCTTCTTCCCCCAAAAAATTTCCTTCTGCTTACCTCCCCCAAAAAAGAATAGAATCATAGAATAGTTAGGGTTGGAAAGGACCTTCAGATCATCTAGTTCCAACCCTCTGCCATAAGCAGGAACACCTCACACTAAACCATGACATACAAGGCTTTGTCTAACCTGGCTTTGAACACTGACAGGGATGGAGCACTCACAGCTTCCTTGGGCAACCCATTCCAGTGCCTTACCACCCTCACAGGAAAGAATTTCTTCCTTATATCCAATCTAAACCTCCCCTGTTTAAGTTTGAACCCATAATATGGAGCTTCCAAGAAAGAATGTCAGACAAAAATGGATTTCTGAGAAAGTTCTGCAGCTTATTCATTCTGGAACAGGTTCAAACCTTTCACTAAGACACCTTTGATTAGAGGTGTGTTAACCAAACTGTGGTATCCACTAGCTCTTTGCTATATGACTTTCAGTTTCTGCTGGTCAGGGGTTTGCATTGACTCTTCAGCAGAGGTGCAGTCTTATATAAATACTTGGAGACTATTTTGAAACAAGATTAACTAGATTTGCTACACTGCAGTATCTGGAATTTAAAATACTTAGGAGCCCTCCAAAAATGATTTATCATATCTCTGTCTGCTTTGAGCCTCTGGAAGTCTGTTCCAACCTAAGTTACTCTCTGAGTTCGTGGGTCTAGAGCCCATGAAACTTAGCTAAGTGCAAAGGCTGTTGAGAATACCTTAGCTACACGCATCACTTCACAGTTCAGTGAAGGACACTTGGCACTTTTCGGGCAGACTCCATGCAGTAATATATTTGTTTTTCTGTTACACCTGTGAACTCGGCTTTTCTCACCTCCTTTTCATGTGTACCCCATGGAGCACAGCAGGGAGTTCTTCCACTGCATCTAGCAGCATTTCACCTGTCTTTGAAGGTCTGAGTTGACTGTAGCACTTCCACTTTAATAAATACCACAAATAATACTTTGTGCCTGCTAGCTGGCAATCAGATGTGCAAGTGGATATAACCAATTAGCAGGGAACCTAGTTCTAGCTGGGGGTTGGACTTGTATGTATCTTACACATGACTGCAACTAGGTTTCAACTTTTGGACCTTCAGCACTGTCAGGCAGGAGCATTGTCTGCTGAGCCAGACTGCAACTCCCCATTCACCAAGCTAGGAGATGTGCAAAGTTTGCCTTAATGTGAAGCTAAATATGAGGCAAGATATATCCTAGTACACTCAGACAGCAGAGGAGAGGGAGAATATTGACTAATTTTTTCCATTCTTATACTTTTTATTTCTTTAATATTCTTATTTACAGTTTTGTAAACCACTGCTTATTTCCATCACATTCAAATAAAAACTCCTCTTGGTTCTCTGTGACTGCTCTGACATTTTGAAAGAGAGAGTTCATTAAGGCCCAAAGGATACCATATACACCTTTATGTCACATTTAATCAAAAACTCCACTCAGAAAAACTTGACTCTCAGTCATATTCATGTAAAAGTAACTCAGATTAGTAATCTGTAAATTACATGAATTCATATTTTTAATTTTTTTTTTAATTTAAATGAGCATAAATAATCAGGAGATTTTTGTTATCATGTGTTTGGTTAAATGTACATTTTGGTTTACAATTCTGGATAAACGTTTTTCTGAATCCTTGTGTTTGAAGGAAATCTCATCATTCCAGTGTCTCCCTTTTATTGCACTGTTTTCAATTAACTTTATAGTTGCAGATCTATAGAGAATTCCTTTTTGCCCTGTGAATTAGTTCATTTCTAATAATGGTTAGTTATAGATCCCTCTATGAAACAAAGGAAGGTCCTATAAAGAACTAATAAATGGGAAACAGATATTTGGCAAAGAACATTATTGCTCATTCCTTTCACCCATCACTGTTTCTAAGCATTTCATATAGGTTATGTAGCTTCTCCCAGACTTTTTTAGCTATGTTTGCAGAATGCCCTTCAGTGGAAGACTTTAAGTGAGATTAGTTAAGCTGCTGGTAAACTTGTATGGGAAGATGAACTACATGACCTCGTGGGTTTCTTTGCTCATGGTTTTCTCTCCTGCTTTTCATGTCTAACACACCTCAAACACTTTGCCATGCTGCATTTAGTTTAGCCTAAACTGAAAATAAAATAGAATGGTTGATGGTTTGATCTATCCCTATTTCATATATCTGATTTTAAGGACTTCTCTTTCTATTCAGTTTTAAAACACTGAGAAAAGAAAAGTGTAATTTAGAGATGTCTGATTGCCAGAAATTTTGCTCACAATTGCTTGCTCTGTAAAGACAAAGGTCAAGAGTGTTTTAAACCAGGATATTCCTCGCCAACTGAGCAATTTAGGAAGCAATTATTTGCAGCTAATATGGTTTGGGATGGATGCCATCATTAGAACAATGAGAATTTTCCCTTCTTTTTGATCAAGTAAGCATTCTGTTATGGAGCTATGTAACCATACATATGGACATTAGGGAAATGAAGACAAAATGAAGGGATAAAGGAAGTCTCTGCACTGATGATGCAGATTTTAAACCAAAATGAAGCTGGGCTCAAGAATAAAGGCTTCAATTATGATTGCTGAAGAGTTATGAGGTTGTTGGAGGTCAACAGAACTGTGGTGTTAAGATCTACATGAATGTATAAAACCAAAGAAAACAACTACTTTAATCCATTGTTCAAAGCAAGCTACGTCTACCTAGTTTAAGTTAATGAATTGTGATGTAGTAGAAAACAAAGATATTTTCAGACAGTATATATTACTTGCTAGCAAAGTGATCTCCACCTATATATTGCTGCTCTAATAGTTTTCTAGAAATTCAGACTATCTAATAGTCATTACATTTTCCAGAAACCTTTTTCTATATAGGGTACATAATGCCAAATTGAGAAGACAGACAAAAGTATTTTGCTTGAAATGCCCTTTTTTATCTGAAGATAATTGCTATGCACAAGTAAGAGAAGCTATATATTGTCAAAAGAGATAAAGTTCTAATATAACTTCTTATTTATAGCATAGTCATAGGAAGCATTTAACACCTCTTCTGCATTTCTGGTCATTTGTGCATATGGTAGCAAATTTTTCCTGTTCAGATAAAATCTTTACTCTGATATTGGCAGTAATTCCAAAGGAAGATACATTTGCTGAACAAAACATGTTTTAGCCACAAGGCTCCTCTAACAGTTCCATAGTTAGAGTCCCATGGAATGGCCAGTGTCCAAGGACACAAAAAGAGGTAAAACCTCTGTTCCAAAGTAAATATGGAAAACTACATTGGGGAATATTTAAGTCTATTAATATCAGCTGTGTCACATATGTTAAACTTATATTAAGCTCTAGTGTGTTGAACAAAGCCAGAGTACGTAAAGCTCTGTTCTTTTAAAACAACAGAACACTAGTAAGACAGAAGTGAAACAGTAAAAAGCAGCTGCAAAAAGATTTGTGATTGCAGGCAAATACTGAAATGGTGACTTTTTAAAATGTTAATGATGCTACATTCTTGTAAACGTTTATTAACATATAGGTACTAGAAGAGCTGAAAGTATCTTAATAAGACGCTTCTTAATTTACTAAACCCAGAATCTATCTGGTTATTTCTGAAGACAAAATTTGAACACTTGTGCATCATCAAGCAGGAGTATGCTAGCCTGCCTTTTTCCTCTTGTAATACTTTGCTACAGGTTTCATGTACACACACTCCACTCTGCCATGCTGATGGTTTAATCTAGTAAAGGAAGGCTCAAGGCTTCCTTATTTGTAATAAGAAAAAGAAGAAACAGTCTCCATTATTGAGACTGTTTAGTCTAGCCACCAAAAATATTGATTTTAATGATAAAAAATATTGTGTATCCTATTTCAAGCCTAGATAAGACTTTAAGAATAACCAAAGAAATCTAAAACTGTCAAGTCAGTCCTTTTGTGTGGGGAGATCCTACTGGGAAAAGTGATGGAAGGCCAAAACAGCAATAGGCTTTATTATGCAACTTTGGTGTTTGATCCAGATAGATAAGTGCAATAGCAATGTCCTTAGTCAAGGGACATCTTCAGAGATGTCTTTCAGACACAAACCCAGAGCAGAGTCAATATATCACCCACACCTTCTCTAATAACTATTTCCACCAGGGTTCAGATTGGAAAACAAACTCTTTATTCCCTGTTCTGTAGGTTTGACAGTGTTTTAATGCCTGACAGGCTAAATTAAGGTGAGGCATTATAGACCAAGCTGTGTCTGAAAGGTTCATTAATAAAGACAGAGACCTCTGTTAGAAAGAACAGTGTTTCAGGAAAAAAAAATAAAGTGCTGCAGTTGTTTTGTTCTACTTCAATAATTCTGTATTTTCTGGCTGTTTTCAGCAAAGAACAGATGGAGAACTGAGTCATGGATTAAAGGTATACCACACTCAATAGGAATTTGATTATTTCTTTTCTAGTTTACAATAAATTAAACTAATAATTGTCAGCTTTAGACAGGAGCCCAGAAAATGTAAATCCACTGAAAAAGAAATGTGAAAAAGTATCATCTCCTTAGAATGCATTTTGTTGTTCCCTTTGAAAGCAAGATATTGAAAGTAGTAGAGTTTTCTGTTTAGCCTCAAAGCTGTTTTTCATTATTTTGTCTTACTGCCTGCTATTAACTGTATCCAAAACCCTTTCAAAGCTCATATGTTCTTTGACTGCTTCTGCTACAGATTGTGAAATAAATTGCTGTATGTTGTGGCCCATTAAGTTTTATATTTGGTTTGATGTAGAAAAAAAAAACATTAATAGTATCTTCTGCTGCCTACTTTTTTGATAGTAGGAAAGGTGAGGGCAGAAGTGTGAATTCCCTCTGTGCTTTGTAGCAGGTTTAAAAGAATTGTTTAACCATGAGTTGCCAGAGAGCTGACATAGCACCTGAAGAGCTAACGTGTGCATTTCTAAAGGGTGCTCTGGGAACTGGTGGCTTTTGTTGACCCTCTGCACCAAATATTTTGCTCAGTCTCAACTCTCTGCAAAAATGAAAATATGGCATGTGGATGGAAGGAAAAGCCTTTTGTGACCCAAGTGGTTTTGTCACTGTGATTGGGAGCCAGCTTACCTGACTTCTATTTTCAACAGTGTAGAGCTCTACAGCTGAGCTTGTTCTTTTGGATGAATTTTTAATCAGTTGGGAAAATCGTCAGGTTTAAGGCACACTTCAACTCATCTGTTCTGAGTATCTGTTTCAGTTGTGAATGGCTTATCTATAAAGATGTGGTGTCTGTGTTTCAGCTGTTAATATTTGATCAGGTTAAACTTATCTTATGTAACTTGCATCTTGAGCAGTCCTGATAAAGTATGTATGACAACTCATGCATGCAAAATTACATAAGTCTTATGTTCACAGGAGGTACAGAATGTAACGCAAACTGCTTTGGCAGGATGTCAGTTGAATCCACTAGCTCATAAGATACATGTAGCTGAAACCTGCTGTCATAACTCTGATTTCACTTTGTGACTACTGAGTATCTAAAGATGGATATGATGTTCAGAAGTTCAAGACTTGTGGAGTGCTAGATATTCTGTGGGCATACATTTCAGGAGAATAAAAGCATACGTTCCAAACTGATTTGACCTGTGTCAGGTCTGACTCTTTACCCAGTGAAAATTCCTAAAACTTTTACCAGTAAAGGGTCAAGTCATTATAGAGGTAATGTGATTTTTGCATAAGGGTTTGTTTTGGAAAAGGAAGTGAAAGAAGAGAAAAGATAAAAAAAAAAGGACACTGGTGATGAAGGAAATTGAACACTGAAACTACTTTCCCTATAATAATTTTATTTGGAAGTATAAATTTGTGGGTTTCTTCTATTTTTTCTTTATATGCCTTGAGGCTTTGCCCTTCATCCAGGGTTTTATCATCTGTTAGGAATGCACTTTATAATTTAAATAAACAATAGGGAAATAAACCCACTAGTGATAAGCCTGAAGGCTCTGTCTTTAGTTTCTATGAAATGAAAATCCAAGTGTTCACCCCTCACCTTATGAAGCTATAAAGCTCTGCTCAGTCACATAGTTTTGTGACTGCTCCCTACCTTTAGGTGTGAAACACATTATTACATTTTTTTTTTTTACTAAAAAGCTGATCTGTAAATTCTATGCTTTGCTTTTATTGTTTTGTACTAGAATGATATGAACAGCATAGCAAATAAACATACAGTAGAGAGGTTCAAAAATGCAGGGTTATTTTGTTTCTTTTCCTTCTTTTTGTTCTTAAGTCCAAGCATGACTGTCTGGGCTCTTTCAGAAGCATTTCTTAATCTATAAATGCCAAGCTTGAAAGGAGGAAAGAACCATCTGGAAAATTCTTCCTGGAGAGAAAAAAGAAATGGATGGTCTCTAAGTCTTCGGGGTAGGTGTCCATCAAGATGGAAAGAGCATATAATGCTCTTAATTTTGGATATGATTTTGACCCTCTCACTTGCTGAGCAAGTGCTGAACTTAAAGAAGCTTGGAAGCTTTGTAGTGATAAGGACACAGATTAATTCCATTCCTCTTGGCAGGAGCATTGTCTCATGGTACTCATGGGAGTACTAGGGGATACTTGCAGTAAGTCTCCTCTGTGGCAATTGATCACTGTTCTGGTTCCCCCAGAAGGCTATTAACTTTGGCATGATCCAAATAAATTTCTGGAACTACTACTCTTCATTCTTTACCTAAAAATGGCATCAGCTGCTGGATATAGGAATATGGAATAAAGCACCAGTTTACATGCCAAATGACACAATACTTATGTGTCAATAGCTAGTCTCTGTCATAAAATGTTACAGTGAAAAAATTTAAGACAAATTTGTATTTTACAGTCACTCTCAATATGGCCATATTTCTCTTAGTTACCTATTTCTGTAGTGTGTTTGAAGGTCCCCTGAACAAAACAAAGAGAGGTGTTCATCCCTATCCATATCTGAGTATCTGCTTCAGATGTCTAAGCTAAAATATTAGTCCCTCAGGATCCTCAGTTAAATAAATGAAGAAAGGCTTCAGGGTCTGAGTTGGATAACCTAACCCATTAGAGAAAACAGCTCTTCTTGAAGCCAATAGCAGCACTATTCTTCCCTGCTCAAGGATCAGAGATCACAGTGACATTTAAAACCTGAAATATAATTTAGGTGATAATGAGCTTTCAACAATTTTTTGCGAACAGTCTTGCGGGTTCATAAAAGATCTGCAAGTTTCCTGGCTATTGCCTGTGGATAGGAGCTCTTCCAGTAAAGATACTACAGAAAGAAAGCTCTGTGCCTGTGACACCAGCGACTGTGGGAATTGAAGAAGTTGTTCCTTTGTAATGATGATTATTTTTTTCTAAACTCAGCAAAGTCCCAATATGAGTGCTCAACCTTAAATATGTGACCCTAAAGCAGGAAGATGTGAAGTATGCATGTACTTACAGTAAGATGTTACCTTGTGTGCTTGCTTCATCTCCTGCCACAGAACTGGCATTTTTTATCATCTTCCATCCTGCTAAGGGAATCACATCTGCTAAACTATAGAAGTACTGTTATTTAGTTACTCTTTCTAAGAAAGAGAATATTGCCTGGAACAAACAGTTGTTGAGAGTGAGAAAATGCCAAAGATCCTACCTCTCTGTTATCTGCACAGCTATCATACATAACTTTCTATGCACATGCTGTTGATTATTTTACTGGGCCATGTTATACGATGGAGAGAGATATTTTTGTTAGTTGTAGAGACTGATTGCTAAGCACTTTGCTGTAACTGCAGATGTTTGCAATAGATGTTTTCTTAATGTGTGTTTTTGTAATGGCTCGTGCTATTGCTAGTCTCCAATAAATTGCATTTTGTGTTGTACTAAACAACTCAGGCAACTACTATGAAATATTTGTAAAGGTTGTTCTGCAAGTAGAGCATCAATATCCATTCCCCTAATGAAGCAGGCAGAAGCTGCTGTGAATGAATACACATATATTGAGTTCTGTACTGCTAAAACTATCATGTCTTTATAGACCAGAACTGTGACTGATAGCTAGAGCTAATTGTAAACTCCAAGTTTACCACTAACTGAACTCATTTCAATCAATACATGAAGGATTTGAATTTGCATCTCCTACAGCATCACTACTCATTAGGTTCTTAGAGATTAGAGCCTAATAGCTGTGTTTTCCATTGAGCTGTCTGGCATATACATTCCCAGAATATTTACTAGTCAGCCTCTGTTTACAAATTTAGAGGAATACCTACTTCTAACTTGAATCTCAGCACTGTCAGGTCTCAGGTGGTTGTGTGCCTGCCAAGCTACAGCAGATGTGCCCTATGCCCTGTAGTGCCAAGGGCACACTTGGCTTGCAGCACTTGCCTTCTGAGAAAAGGATGAGGGAGATGGTCTCTTTTAACATAGAATGCAGAAGGTTTCAGGGAAAGTTAATAGCAGCCTTCCTAAGAGGAGGTTGCCAAGAAGAGGAAGCCAGGCTCTTCATGAAAGGTGAATGGCAGAACAAAAGTCGATGGTCATGAATTGAAACAGGGCAACATTTCTCAGGGAACATTTCTCACTTTGAGGGCAGTCAAGTAATTCAGGTTGCAGAAAGGGGTTGTGCAAGTTCCATCCTTGGAGGTTTTCATGACCAGAATAGACAAAGCAACCTGAGCAGCCTGGTCTGATCTCATAGCTGAGTCTGCATGGAACAAGAGGTTAGAGACCTCCTGAGGTTCTTTCCAACTGAAATGATTTTGTGACTGACTCTGTAATTCTGTGAACTCTATGAAAGAACACTTTTTTTGAGAGATATAAAACAAATCAGATGTGCTCTTTGACTATGGCAAATCTCTATGATGTGAACAATTCAAACCTACATGTTAGTTTATATTAATTGTTCGAAGTGCCTTCTCATTTTGAAATTCTATCACCTGATGTTTGAACTAATATAATTTACAGAATATGAAGACTGTTACAACTGTAACATATAAAACACAGATGAAAATACCACAGCCTCAAGGTAGCCCATTTCTTGCTTTATAAACCAGAAATACTTGTGGGAGTATCCTAGTGTTCCAGACAGACTGTGCAAACAGATCTCTGGTCTTAGTTGATGGATGTGGAACAAAAAACATGTGGTCAGACAACCCCTTAAACACTGCACATTTGAATATAGCAAGCAGCAAATTAGTCCAGTTAAAATCACTATGAAGTTCTGATCAGCATCCTTTCACTCCATTCATCAGTTTTCTGACAGTACATCATTATTTGACATTGTATTTTTTTGATACCATTATTGACTGTGTGAGAAAAGCTTCAGCTTATACTTCAGAAAGGAAGAACAAGCAGATCTGAAGAGTTGCTCTCTTGGATAAAAAGCCTTATATACGTGGGCTGTATGTGGTAAGGTACAAAAATGAGTATTCAGTGGACTTAAACCTTGCATTATCTCCTTGCATTTGAGGCATTCACTATCAAGCATTGTGAAAAGATAGAGATTGCTCTTGAAACTCACAGTATTTGCTGATGAGAGGTATTCATTAGGCTTGTGGACCTTTGAGATAATTGCACTCAACAGCTGCCTCTGAGGTCAGTCAGACAACAGGAAAAAGATACCTTGGGAAGTGTCCACCTTCCTGTGAAAACTGGTCATGAACAGCATGCTGCCAGTGGACCACCAGCACTCATAAATAATGACAGCACAGCTTTTGCTTGGCTTTAATTCAGAGCTAACTTCACAACTTCAGTCAGTAACTGGAGGCTCAGAAATGCAGAAGAGGACTGAGACAGCTTTTTTGTTTTACAAGAAATGCCTTACAGAACATCCAAGTCTCATTTATATGAAGCTTTCCTCTTGCACTTTTGCACTTCTTTGAAGTCATCAAACATGAATACTTTTCTAGGAGTATTCTCCCCTGATTCAGTCATGCAGAAGTGATGGAAAAGGGGGATTAATAGCTGAAGGGTAAAGATTGGTATGGTGGAATCAACAGCAAAATTACTCTACATCTGTATATTTCTATAAAAAAAAAAAGAGTCTAAGGTTTATATATACTGTTATCAAATGATTAAAAGGCTGTAGAAATGATATGGAAGGAGGGAATTAAAAAAAAGTAAAAGCAAGATGACAGCATCCTTGCACTAATATGTAATTTAACCTTTGTTAAATTAGTCTCCTGTATCTAATACAGATTACAGAATACACTATATAATGGCATCTAATGTATGTTATATCATAATACACTGTAATCTAACATTTTCTGGAATGGATCCTTTCCATTATCTCAGTACTTCCATCTGTAGTACATCCTCTAAGTCTGATTTGAACTGGAAATGTTTTAGTTTTCTGCAGCAGCTAAGTCTGCTGCATGCCAGGATCTCAGAGTAAATTGTGGAAGCTGCCTGCCACATGGGAGAGACCTCATGCTGGAGAGAATATGGGCTCTTTGTTTGGTTCAGAATTTGTAGGGGGATTTGCTGAGTTACTACTGGGCAAACAGTAAAATTCCTCTTGCAAGATATCCAGTATCTTACTGAGTAAGACTGGGAAGATGAAAAATAGCTGGCTAACTACTAGGAGTATGGTCAGGCCAAGAGCAACCCATCAGCTAAACTATTCATCTGTCTGGGAAAAAATACTGAAACTATAAGATAAGATTCAATTCATGGTTTTAGAGCTGCCCAGGGGCACTGCCTGCAATCAGATAATCGCATCAGTCAGAAAAACACCGTGAGTTATAATGTGGCAGGGTTTGCTGTGGGATGTGAATGTACCCGTGCCTACCTTGGAGAAGGAAAAACTTACTCCACATTTTCAGAAATCTGAATCTACAGCAATATATTTTTCTAGTGGACACAAGGAAGTTAAACAGAAAACACTTCATAGGCTGACTCAAAATACCTGCTAAAGGTGTAGGAGTCCTTAGGTCTGTACAGTTACTTCTTTGAAGTGATGAATCTTGGCAAGTGTAGGTTGGGTCACCACCTAGGCCTGGAACATTACCCAGATCCAAATGTAGCCTCTGTCCTTGCAAGAAAAACTGTAGTTAGAATGTTTCTGACATTTGGAGGGGAACAACCTGAGTCACTTTGATTCAGTTGTGTTTGTAGTGTTACACTCACTGCTTTATCTGCCTTCTTATTGCTCCTCAGACCTGAAGTGAATCATAGAAATCTTCTAGATGTCTGTCTACTAGGGAAAGTAAATCGCTGTATAAAATTATTTGTCTAGTTCAGAGGAACTTAGGTGATTAATAATCTGTAAATAACTGTCTTAATACATTTTGAGGGACCCTAAATTTTGATTTTTAAGCTTTTTTTCTTTTTCTGCTCTCCTCCATCTCTGTGCTAATGTGATATCAGTATTGACCAAAGCAAAGCTTCAGCTCAGCATCACTTACCATGCCTTGTGCAGTAGAATAAACATTGTCACGAAGCACATTATTTAGTTTTCAGAAGCAATTAGCTGGTTTTTTTTGTAAGGGGAGCCTTGTTCAACTAGTGGCTCCTTGATTACTTTAGCTGAATGAAAAGGACATGCAATAGTAAATTGCTGTGAGCAGGCTGTCAGAGAAAACGGGATGATTTCTCAGTTCAATCTGCTTGTTTGGCACTAACTGCATGCAATCTGTTTCTGTCCATGTGTGAAAGCTGCCTGCATGCAGTCTGCTGTTCAGTAAGCCATCAAGCTGTAAGGAGGCTGCATTCTCAGTCTGCTATGCACCAGAAGGCAAACCTATCACTATCTTTTGAAAAAGATCATGATTAATAAAAATCCATGAAATTCACTTCTGTGATTATAGCAGAAAGTGTGCTTCAAATTCATTAGGGTCAATTCTGACCCCATTATAGTTTAGAAAATAAATTACTACATGGCCAGATTTGTAAGTGTTCTAGGAAAACAAATTTGCCTGTCTTACTCCTGTTTCCCAGCTGTGTATATAAATGAGTATCTGGGGATATGTAAAGTTTAGTGCTGGATATAGCTATTAGATAGCAAGTAAAATTCTAACTCAAAGGCTCTTTTGAATGAAATATGTATTGATTTTCAAAGGCAAATCAGTCTTTCATTACTTCATTCTTTTCATGATAAGCCACAGTGTGGTAAAAGGGAAGTATAAATGATAACCAGATACTGTCTAGAAATGCATTCATCTTTTCTATTTTGATGCAGTCTTCATTCTCTGCATTGTCCAAGAAACTTTAGTCTTGAATGGTGTTGAGTGATTTCCTTTTAAGTATTGTATTTTTACTGAAGCTTTTAACTGAATGGGAAGAAAGGAGGAAAAAAGAAAACCCAACACAATTTCTTAAATCTTTATATTCTCTCACTTTCTATCACACATATAGAGTAAAAGTCATAGTTTTCCCTTCTGCACTACCATAGGGTTACAAAGCACCTTCTGAATGTAAGTTGCTCAAATTTGAGTTAGGGGTGGTGTGGAATGGAGACCTATCTGTGCACTGTCCTTGTGTCCAGGATATTTGCATAGAGACTTTCTCTAGTGTCATTTACACATTCTTAGTTTTAGCCCTCATATTTCTTTGTGCATGCACCAAGGCTCTAACCTTTACATGAGTGATAGATTTTTAATAAAATATTTGCTAGTTACAGTTAGAACAATCTGTGTAAACTCTCTTTCTAAAAACATACCCTCTCAAGATCTTTGAACCTGTCTCTTGACTCACTAAACAAACATCCTAATGTCTTAATAAGAAAAGGGTCTGGTATTTGGCCTGAAAAGCTTCAGGGATGGAGCCTTAGCAGAGCAAGGACCTTCATCAAAGGCCACTTTAAAACCAGAGTCAAATACAGATGGTTGCTGCTTGTGGGGCTGCCAGCTATGACTTGCCTTCCACTGAGCTGCTGGAAAAGCACAAGGTGTTAGAGATCATCCCTGCCCAGAATGGGGACCTTGCAAACAGCACATATCTATTTCACATGGCTCTTTTCTCCTTGGCACCTTTCAGATGAGGAGCAGTAGTTTCCTAGGTGGCCTTCCACAACATGGACATCCCCAGGCACAGATCTGGCCCAATGGCACACCGCTGTGTCCCTCTGACCATCTATAGCTGGCTGATGTTTTTCAGTTCAGACTGGGTATTGAGCATAGAAACCACTTGTACCACTTTAACTGAAGAGAAAGCTTATTGCTTTTCAAAGAGGAGGGTGGTCAGCTCTTGGGAGTTGACTTGAATGACTCAGGTGTTCAGCACAACTGCTGTCAGGATCTGGCCCTGTGTGTTCCCTGGGGCATCATTAAAGACAGCCAACAACAAAGGACACAGCTGCATGAAGCTGGTCATGTGTTTGACCTCTTCAAACATGTGCATCAGTGCAGACTGTAAATATGCAAAGGGAAATACCTCCTGTTGTCCACCAGATACAAGCATGCTTTCTATTTACAGTGAAGCCTCCACACATATGTAGGCTCTGTCATTACATGAAAGGCAGGAACTTGCTTGGGTGTTTTGGCATTGTCTGGGAAAACTGTTTTAGAAGTCTTCTATTTAGTGTTTCTGAGCCTTTATTAGTGACTTCCTCAATGTTCCCCAGACAATGCGTGGCTCTCATGTGTACTCTAAAGCATGGTATGCCACTGTATGAAATAGCACATGCACTAAGTCCTTAAACAAAACCCATTTGAGTTCACTCTGCAGCCAAAGGAACAGAAATAAATTAATAAATTTCTGGCTTTTTTTTTTTTTTTTAATTAGTATATTTAGTCCATTTATTTATCATTAGCTTTGGTAACAAAGCTCTTGAAATCTTGTTACCAGCCCATCCATGGCTCAGAAACCTTTTCAATACTTTGGGCCAATTTATGCTCAATTTAGACAAAGAAAGGAAATCCCAATGNAATTTTTGTTTTTTTTTTTTTAATTAGTATATTTAGTCCATTTATTTATCATTAGCTTTGGTAACAAAGCTCTTGAAATCTTGTTACCAGCCCATCCATGGCTCAGAAACCTTTTCAATACTTTGGGCCAATTTATGCTCAATTTAGACAAAGAAAGGAAATCCCAATGTTCTAATTATTATTATTATTATTATTACTATTATTATTATATTTAGAAAAATAAAAAGAATCAAAATCAGTGCTCTTATTGAACTGGACTTGTGGAATTAGTTCATTTACATTTGGCTTAAAAAAGAAAAGCATCACATTCCTTTTCTCATATTCAGGGGATGTGCAGGCCAATCCAGGGAAATCAGTTGGGAAGAGGGACTTAAGCATCTTAAGGCCTAGGGAAATACACCATGTCCAAGCAGTGGCTCCTTATGCATTGCATGTAGAATGTTAGTGAGGTAAATCTTGCAGAGAAAGTTTTAGGACTTTTTTTAAGTTGAACATCTGATACAACTTGGGGAAGAAAGCACCCACCAAATATCTGGTACTGCCCTTTTTAGAATTTGAATTAGGAGAGTGCAGCTTGTAAAAATAAGATTCTACGTGAATCAGCACAGTGATTAAGGAGCCAAGTGTATTGCCCTGAAAAAAATCATATGGAAAGGGATGTGTCTTAGGTGTACCTTTCTCTGGGAGTTACCCATCCAGTCTTTGGTACAGAGGAGACTGTCCTCCACTTTGAACTGCCTCATGCTCTCTCAGGGAGCCAAATACACACTTTAGCTGGTCTTTTTCACGCAACAGCTAACAGCGAGTCTGGTCATGCTTCCTCTAGCCAGTTTCACCCTCCATTCAGTTTCACACATCTAGTCTGTGGATGAAGCAGCTCCTAATCTCTTTACAAGACATTATTTGGCTTTATGTACTAAGCAAATGCGAACAGCTGCTTTGGGAGAGATGGAGACAGCACTGTCCAGAATAGCCTATAGCCCCCCTATTGGAGGGAAGACACTGGGAGCTTGAACTGAAATTTTTCCTGCAAATCAGTTAAAAGAAGGACTTTAAACTGTTTTATATCACAGGGAAATGTTCTACCAGGGAAATACCTTTGTGCATTGCATACTCCCAGTGGGATGACCTGAGAACACCTATCAGATCAAGCACTGTTGGCAAAGGGATATTTGAACAACTGTGAAAACTACAAGGGCTGAGATAACATAGCTCTACTCAGCTATGGGGGATGTTGCCTATGCCCACTAGAAGAAACTTAGGCCCTTAGGAGAATGGTAGCAAGGGTTTTGAAATGATATAGTACGGGTGTGAGTAGTGTTTGATGGAACTTCCAAGCCATTTTCAAGCCAATAGACAAAATAAGAGGTAGAGTTGTGAACTGGACCAAATCTCTCTCTGGAATCTTAATCTCAGTATGCCCCAAGACATAAGTAAAGTTAATAGATGTTCTGGCAAGGTCTACAGGATTTTCTGCTAAAAATGAGAAATACTTTTGGTACAGTACAGAAACACTGACTTCAAGTCTACAAGCCTTGCTTATTAGAATCATAGCATAACAGAATAGTTAGGGTTGGAAAGGACCTTAAGGTCATCTAATTCCAACCCCACTGCCATGGGCAGAGACAACTCACACTAAACCATGTCAACCAAGGCTCTGTCCAATCTGGCCTTGAACAATGCCAGGAATGGAGCACTCACAACTTCCCTGGGCAACCCATTCCAGTGCCTCACCACCCTAACAGGAAAGAATTTCTTCCTTAGATCAAATCAAACCTAAACCTCTCCTGTTTAACTTTGAACCCCTTGTCCTGTCACTACAGTCCCTAGTGAAGAATCACTCCCCAGCATCCCTATAGGCCCCCTTCAGATACTGAAAGGCTACTATGAGGTATCCACACAGCCTTCTCTTCTCCAGGCTGAACAGTCCCAACTCTCTCAGCCTGTCTTCGTATGGGAGATGCTTCAGTTCCCTGATCATCCTCGTGGCCCTCCTCTGGACTTGTTCCAACAGCTCCATGTCCTTTTTATGTTGAGGACACCAGAGCTGCACACAATACTCCAAGGGAGGTCTCACGAGAGCAGAGTAGAGGGGCAGGCTCACCTCCTTTGACCTGCTGGTCATGCTCCTTTTGATGCAGCCCAGGATACAGTTGGCTTTCTGGGCTGCAAGTGCACACTGCAGTCGGCTCATGTTCATTTTCTCATTGATCACCATCCCCAAGTCCTTCTCCGCAGGGCTGCTCTCAATCTCTTCTCTGCCCAACCTGTAGCTCTGCCTGGGATTGCCCTGACCCAGGTGTAGGACCTTGCACTTGGCATGGTTAAACTTCATGAGGTTGGCATCAGCCCACCTCACAAGCATGTCAAGCTCCCTCTGGATGGCATTCCTTCCCTCCAGCGTATCCACTGAACCACACAGCTTGGTGTCATCGGCAAACTTGCTGAGGGCGCACTCAATCCCACTGTCCATGTCAGCGACAAAGATGTTGAACAAGACCGGTCCCAACACCAATCCCTGAGGGACACCCCTTGTCACTGGTCTGCAGCATCGACCACAACTCTTTGTGTACGGCCATCCAGTCATTTCTTTATCCACTGAGTGGTCCATCTATCAAATTGATATCTCTCCAAAAACCTTTTATTATGGAAAGCAGCTTTAACAGTACCTTGAGCAGATGTATACCTGACTGGACCGAGTTCTTGGCTAACAGGTATTTTCAATGCATTGCATGCATAGTATTTCACATAGTATTGCATTCATAGAGTATTTCAATTTTAGAATTAATGAATGAACAGTAATGCTTTCCAATTCATTCTTTCACTCATACTTTTTAACACTTTTTGACTATAGTGATACTAGTAGACTGAGAAGTTCTGCTGTGTTCATCATGTTCATCATTTATGGTAATATAAAGGTTTTAGTCTAAAATAAAAGAAAAAAGGCTAGAGCTCAATCACCTCTTGCATATAGGAAGGTGTAGAGCATAGATCTCTCTGATATGTGAACTGTGAATGCCATATATCATGAGTATGGGGGGGTAGAAAAGAGTACTCCTTAAAAGTAGCCACAAGACTGTGTAGTACAGCCTACACAAAGCTAATGTAGTACATTTTTATACCCTATTAGCAGCGAAAAGTCAGGGCTACATCAGCATTTTATGAAGATGGAACCATAAATACCTAATAATTCCTTTGGTTATCTCATAAAATACTTACTTCTTGCACTGTCAAAGTACTTGGTTTTCTCATGCTATTCCTTTTTTTCAGATAGTGGACTTGGCAGAATTCAGGTCCGTTCACATTCAGAGCTTGCACTGTGAAAAGATGGGGGGGGAAGAGAAGGACTAAGTGGGAATCCCAAGCTGATGCAGCTGTTAAAATGTCTAGGTCAACATTACCATCTTACTTTTTAAATAAAAAAAAAACCACCAGTACCTAAAATAGCAAAATGCTTTTCTTTATCTGCTGTTCCTTTTTGCTGTTTTATCTTCATTTTGAGGGAGGAAGAAACACTAAATTCTTTTAATTCCTTTTTTTTTCTTCGTTTGTGTTTTTATTTCATAAAGCACACAAACTTGAAATCATCATTGTTTTTGCTTGGGAAAAAAGTCATTAATTGTAAAACGTGTTTCCTAAGAAAGTGGTTGAAAAACCCATGTAGACATCAGCTTCAAATACTGGGGGGCTTAAGCAGGGAAAGGAAGGAAGGAAGAAAGGAAGGAAGGAAGGAAGGAAGAAAGGGAGGAAGGAAGGAAGGAAGGAAGGAAGGAAGGAAGGAAGGAAGGAAGGAAGGAAGGAAGGAAAAGAAAGAGAGGAAGAGAGAGAGAAGGAGAGAAAGAGAGAAAGAGAGAAAGAAAGGGAAGGAAGGAAGGAAGGAAAGAAGGAAGGAAGGAAGGAAGGGAGAGAAAGAAGGAAAGAAGGAAAGAAGGAAAGAAGGAAAGAAGGAAAGAAAGAAAGAAAGAAAGAGACTAAAATTATCTTTAGATACAATTTGAAATACTGTCCAAAACTTATCTTTACAATATTTCATTTCTAATGAAGCTGGATTTCACATTCAGCTATCTTACTTCAAGTAATCCTGCCACACCTCTGTGCTGTTTAGAATCGTAATTCACAAGTCTCTGCTACACTGAGTCAGGGTTTTTAGTCCTCACGAATATTTTTGTTTTGTGGTTCACAAATGCAGAATTTTGAACTATTGACTATTTAGGAGCAGGAAGGCAAGTACAGAGTGAGTCCAAGTGACATTGTATTATTAAACATGACGTGAAACACATAGATTGAAAGGATTCTTTTATATTCTCTGCACACATAAATAGTGGTATGAAACTTGTAATAGTTTCCCTTTATAAGTAGTGCTTATTTCTCAAAACAGTTTCTTAGCTGTCTGTGAGGTTAGCATTCTCAGTGCAGGGGAAACCACTTTGCATCTGCTCTAGTATCAAGATGA
This sequence comes from Agapornis roseicollis, assembly GCA_002631895.1. NCBI lineage: Eukaryota > Metazoa > Chordata > Aves > Psittaciformes > Psittacidae > Agapornis > Agapornis roseicollis. The sequence continues at coordinate 66,956 of NDXB01015961.1, forward strand.
AATTTATTTGTCTGTATAATCTGTATGTGCTTTGTAGAGAGGCACCTCCTGGGATTTTCAAAAGCTCCTTAGCAGGTAGTAAAGATATTGTGTAGATATGATGCTACTCCATCAGTGGTTAAAATGTGACAAATTTTCTAGAGAGAAGTTTGTGACTGAGAGAGAAAAATCCTGCAATTCATGCTACGCTTGTATTCTTAAGACAAAAAAAAAAATTATAGCAACAACATGAATAGGGCTAGTAAGAACTTGAAAGCAATTTAGACTGATGGCTGCACGTTGTACACATTTCAAACTGTTCTCTGATGTCTCCCCCATGCCTTGACAATATGGCCAGTATCTCAGCTTTTCATATCATTCCCAGTCTCCTACTGATGTCTGTGCACTGTGTGTTCCAACCCTGTGAGTGCCGAGACTTCTTTTCTAAAGTGTTTTTATGGCCCCTACCAGATCTGTGTGGAACTGAGCATGTCACAGTCTTTTAATGTGTTTTCTTTTTTGTGACAGTGCTTTTGGGGTCATTGGGGAAATATTATCCCATTTTGCAGATGGACCACATTAAGTTCCTTACAAAACACAGTGATGGCAATTTCTTTCCTTTAAAACATAGATGCAACACACAGACACATTACTCCATCAGTTCAACCCATTAATCCTATATTCTCTGTTTAATGGATTTGTGTGTCTTTTGATGTAGGCAATGTCTTTGTCTATGTCTTAGTACTCGATGAATAATAATAGTCATTGTTTCCTAGCCAAATGCAGGAGTGAATTAAAATTTCTTGGGAGACTGCCTTGCTCCTTGTTCAAGCTTTCTAGACCTATTTTGTACACTCATAAGTTTCAGCACAGTCTAGTAAATTTGTGTGCTAAACTGAATCAGCCTGAACCCCTGCATCTTTGGAGGTACATCTATCACTGCAGTTGGACAGAGGAAGAGGGTTGAATAGAATTCAGTATGCCAACTGTTCCTTCATTTATTACTGCCATATTAATAAAGTTGATAGAGTGGAACTAATCCATCTGCTCATAATTTATTCCCTAGCAATAAGATACAGTTTCACTATTTCATGAGCTCACTCTTTGACTAATTTTATAAGAATTGCTTCCATAGCATCATTTTTAATCACTTTTCATCCCGTTTTGGTTATGTTTAAAATACTAGAAAAAGATAGACTTAAAGAGACATGAAAGGATTTAATGAGAAACTTGGGTCAGCTTAAATAGAACCAGATCAAATAAAGTTAAGCCTACAAAGGCCAACAGAAAAGCTTTCAAAATTACCTCTGTCACAGGAAAATTTGTTCTGTCATGTCTAAAATGTGAACAGTCAAAAGAAGACAGTTCTGGCAGCACCATAAGATGAGGCAGGGTTATAGTGCCTTAAGGGAGGTGGCTGGGTGGCCTGCTGATCTGATGTGCAACAGTGGTTGAAGGACAGCAGGGACAGAGCTCGATGGATGGAGAGGTCTCCTGCCTTCTTTGTTGAGAACTAGTGAGTGAGGTTTACTTCATCCAGTAGTTCCCAGATACCTGGGGCTCTGGATATTTAAACTATGCAGGATTTTGGCTATGTGTTGGTTGGATGTAATGATAAAATGAATTCCTGTGAGTTTAGTTATGTTTCTCCTGCTGCTTAGTTTAAAACATTCTGATATGTCAATCCTTTATTAGTCTGGTAGGGATAGTCTTCAGTGATTTGGGCTGCTATTTCAGATAGGAACAGCTAAGGAGAAATTACCTGTTTTTTGAAGTGTTGAGCCACCATTCCCATTGGTTTCTGTGGAATTTAATTAAAGAAAAACCAACCAAACAAACAAAAAACAACCAAACAGACTTTTACTGAGAAAGCTGAGTACAGAACCTTGATACAGGCATCCTGGGTAGGAGTTTCCACAGCATTCATTTCATTAACATAAATCTATGTCCACTGAAGATAATAGTTTTGGCATTAGCTTTGAGTGACAGATTTGAGTTGTTCTGGAAAAATTCTAAAAACCCTACCTTCCTATTTTAAAATATCTTTTTGAGCTGACAGGTAGCAGCAGCCGTAGATGCTAAAAGTGACTTTACTTAAGTTATGTCGTGCACTGTCACTGTTGCAGCACCAACCATTCAAACACACGCAGATGGACAATTTGTCCCTATTCTATGTGACTTTCCCCAGGAAAGTCATGAGCTTCTTATCTTTCCTCCTTTTAACTGCTTCCAGTTTGCTGGAAGCTTATGGGGTTGATCTGTTGGCAGTTACTGCAATTTCAGAGTAATCATTCTTTCATTAGGGTGGAGGTGGTAAAAAGGTGCAACAGTTAAAATACATTAATAGTTAAGTTAGAGCTCTTAATCTAAAGCGTAACTTCAACTATGATGGTATTATCTGTATGGCATTGAAGCCATGATAATAGCTGCATGAGTGTGGATCATCTTTAGAAAGGCATTGGTTATGTCTCTTACTCTATCACACACATCTATACGATCTTAAACCAGGCATTTTTGTTAAATATTTATGTACACTTGAATGAATCTATATTTGTTTATGTATATGAATATGCATAAGTATATAACTGAGAGGAATAACAGTGCGGTTATGGAAAACTGAGTTAACAGGGGTTAACAAACAAATTTCTTACTAAATTGGGTACCTAAACTATAAATAAATTAAATAACATATGCATTAATACTTCCAAATAATTAATAATTTGAGAGAACTGTAAAGCAGCAGGCTCAGACATCTGTGAGATCTCTTAAAAGCTAAAATTTTATGAAGAATTAAGCTCACTATAGCGTGGTCTGAACAGAAACAATTTTTTTTTCACACAGCAGATGGAAATGTTCACTCTGTCAGCTGATGCTGACTGAAAGCTCTCTAGATGTACAGAGCAAAGCTTTATTCCCCTTTCATTTGCTGGTGTCCAGAAAATCTTCCACAAAGATAAAAGAAAATTTACTAGTAAAATGCCAAACCAGACTTAGAAATGTCAGTTCTAACTGTGCACTGAAGTATGTAATGCAGGGGAATTTTTCTTTTGATTCTAGTCCAGACATCTCAAGGGGCTTTTTATGTCTGCCTTCTAAAAGTGAAGGCTCACAGGAAGAAGAGACAGAGAGCAAGAGCTATCATTTAAGTTTACATGTCTGGCTCTCATCTTTCCCATGAGAGATCCTTTGTAAACATTCTTGAGATCAGAAGATGTTTCATCTTTGAGGAAGGCAAAAACAATCTCATATCACTGCAGCACCTGAAGAAAACTCTAAAAATATCTTCGGGCAGTTAGAAAAGCCCTTACTGTGCCATGCATTGGGTGAGCTGCAGCAAATCGGTAGCTGCCATAAATTCATTTTGTGCATTATATTAAATATGTCAATAATGGTGATAAAGTATTGGTCTCCTACAAAAAGAAAGATGAAGCAAATGAAGGTTGTTCAGTGATTCACAGTCTCTTATGACCATATAGTTTTAGATGTGAATCGCAAATTAAACACATGCAGTGTCCTTTAAAATTCATGGTTTGCATACTAATGGAGTCAAATGTACTTGAAGAGGATTTCAAAGCTTTGTGAATGGGTGCAGTACTGTAATTTTCACAGATTTCCTTTTAATTCAGGACTGTGGTTCTCGAATTCGTCCAGAGGAGTCCTGTGGCTTGCAGCCTCTGTCTCGTGAATACCTCTCAGCAATTTCACAGACGATGTTTAAGACATGTGAAGCTGGAGACACAAAAGGTTTGCAGTTAATCCTGTTTCTTCTGAAAGTTAATTCTTGCACTTCGTCAAAGTAAAACTAAAAGCAATGTTTCCTCTTTTCTGTGGACATGCACTAACCTGCATGCACTAAATTTAGCTAATTACTTGTAAGAGTTACAGATTTTAAAATCAAGTTAATTAGTTTGTGACAATTTTTAGTTCACAGCTAGGTAGATAACTGATCAGTTACCTACCACTGCTTGTATTTTTATCATGTAGCCTTTAAAATGCACTGAAATATGTCCAACAAAAACCATATTAAATAAAAATGCATTATTCTAAATGGAAAGGATTAGCTACTAAAAATAAAAATTAGCTTTAGGAAAAGAATACAACATTATGATCCATTTGAATTTTATGTTTCCACCTCTATACGGGAAACTCAGAAATAGTCAAACAGTAAAGTATGTGGTTTTGCACATATTGATACCTTAAAAACAAGATGAAGAAACCAAACATTATATAATACCCAATGCAACCAAGACATCTCATTGGTTTAGTGAAAACCCATCTTACAACAGATTGTCATGTTTAGGTCACAGCTGCATGAAGGTTTATGCAAGTGTACTTTAACAAATCTGAGTATTCCACAGGACTACTCAGGTATGCAGTTTTATAGCTTAAGTTGTTGCTGAATTCAACAATAATAAATTGTGTTTAATTCTTTCCTAGATAAATGAAAAACAACCCCACACTCCTGTATGGTCTGCTAAACTCTATTTTTTATCTTGCTGTAGATAGGAACAGCTTCTCACAGCAATGAATTTGCAAAATCTCACAGAATAAGCAATACAAAGTAACAGGGATATGGGAGCTGCCTGAATGCATCGCTTCATGTGAAATAGATGCATACATTAATTTTGTGTTATATGAATGGAATGCACAAAGGAGACATTGTTGTGTATTTTAATCACAAAGCAAATTGTGAATAATAAGAAGCACAACCCATCTTATGCTACTGTATCAGGACATAAAGTTTCTGACTAGAAAACCCAAACCAAATCCACACTAGAATCCTTCTGGGGCAGATAAACTTTTTCTCCTGATACATAACATGTTTCTTTTTTGCATCTAGCTAAGTAAAGCTGAATATAAAATATTCTTTTTCAGCCTTATTGTGAATAATATGCACAATTAAAATGGAAACAAACTTCAGGAGAAGTAGTCTCAAAGGGCAAGTATATTAAACAGGGAAGAATAATTTGTGCATATAAAGCAAAGATTGCCAAGAGGTATCTAATGAGCCTAGAACTGGGGTCTGCAGTATCTGGCAACAAATGGCCCTATAGTTTTAATGTACGTCACAACTTCCAACTGGAACTGGAAAGCGTGGGTTCTTTTGTGGAAAATCATTCCAAATTTGTAACAGCAAAGTGAGATCCAAATCCTGGCAGTGAGCATTTTGCTAACACATGTGGGAGCAATTGTTAAATCCCAGCTGAAGCAGCAACATCTCTTTTACTTAAATAAATGTTCTGAGAAGCCAAGCAATGCCATTTCCTCTCAGATGAAAGCTCAAAACTTCTGCAGAAGTAAGTCAGTGTCATACACTGATCTTATGCCAGGGAACAGGTTAGTTGTATAGGGGTCTTGAGGTACAACCACTGCAAAATGCAGCTGTGCTAGCAAAAGCTTACATTTGTGCCTACAGAGGCTGAGGCACAACAGGAGAGATAGAGATGAAACTCTGGTTCCTCTGACATTAATGATAAGATTAATGGTAAGACAGCAGTCTGCTTTGCAATTCAGTACCAGGATTTCATGCCTCATTTCTAGTCCTTTGATGCAGTACACAGACAGTAGTTCAGGGAACTGGCTTCCTCCTGTCTTAGTCACCATGGCGCTATTCTTTTGAGGAAGCTCAGTATCTTACTAAATATGCACTTAATTTACACCATATCGCTCTCTCTTTTTGACTATTCCACATGTGAAAGCTCTCTCTTTTCATCTTGGAATGAAATTGTGATTCTCTCTTTCCATCATGGAATGAAATCATGATTCTTATAGCTATTAAAAACCTTTTTCCTTCAGAAAATTCCCTTTGGTTCAATGGAACTTGAATCAGATTATCACAGGGACAGTGGAAAAGATAGAATAAAGACAAAAGAGGCTGAAAGGAGAAGCAAAACCCTCTTTATTGGTTAAAATTTTTAACTTTGGACTAATATATTTTAATACAAGGTAAACAATCCATTGAATTATTTTAAAAGTATATTTCTTTTTGTGCCTTTTTAAGAGAGCGGTTTTTGGAAGTACTGGCAATATTTAATCTCATATGTTAAGGAGAATATTTATACATGAGATCATAAATTACTCTGACGAGACAAAAATCCAGTTTACATTCACTCTTCCTGTGGAAAACTCATATTTATGGGTTTCCATAAGATTTTGCTTTTATCTGTGTTTAATTTGTGAATAAACTAACAGCAGCTCTCTCCTGCTCTCTTTTACTGAATAGTAGATACACATTCCCTGGCCTGGTAGGGCCAATCGCCAGGGCACCAAAAAAATATATTGAAGTGGTGCTGAAAGCTACTTAGCATGCTGCTGCCTTATATAAATGGGGAAAAAGCAGATTATCATTTCGATAGAAAGTAAGCTTCATTTCCAAACTGATATTGATTGTTTGCAATATTTCTTCTTCTTTTATATATGAGATTAATTTCATCTCATTTTCTCATTCACAATCTTATTTTTAAAGGTTAAGAATACCTTTACTAACTGTTGTGAAGTTACTATAGGAAAAGTTCATAATAATTGGATAAAAAATGCACACATTTACACACAATTTTAAAAAATCTATATAAATATAAAACCTGCAACTATTCTGTTAGCAGTAAATGTCAGTGCTTCCTATAAACTTGAGTTTATCTCCATATATCCTTGTTCTATAATTTTTTTACATTTGCCGCTAAACTTTAGCATATGCCAAAAACTAATATATTTTTTCTTAATGTACCTAGAGAGCTATTCAATACAAACCAAAGTATTTGAAAGTTGCTTTTCAAAAGTTACTTATCACTTTCAGTTGCCAAAGTTTAAACTTTTATTGTTCAAATGTTTCAGCTTCTCAATATTCATTTTATATAGTTCTACTTTTCTAGTTTATTACCTAAAACCAGATCAGCTCATAAATATATGGGATGTTAAGAAAATTCTGTAAAATGAGGGATCTCAGATGTTGTAAACATTGCCAGAACTTTTATGTATTTGGCTTGAAAGAAAAATTACAATGTCAGGGAAAGAACTGCCCAGTTTTCATATAATTTTAAATATAAAACACTGCTGGAAACAACTTTCAGCTCATTTATGAAGAACTTTACAGTAGTCTGAGTCCATACCTTAAACCAATCAACCAATTCTGTCCATGCTCTGTTACTCAAAAGGCACAAAACAGTAAAAGATACTTGCATGACACCTATTACTGTGTGTCCTGAGACCTTGCACTTTTCAGTCTCTTCATACAACTGCTACGGAGCTGGGAATGACCCTTTAGTCACAGGTTGCAAAGGAGGCACAGAGGGAGCTAAGGGCAAGATCCACAAGTGGAGATAGAAATCTTACAGGATCAAAGTGTCCTTCTGTGGCGGGGCTATGGAACTGATGGACAGGGGTAGAGGAGTTGATGTCATCTACCTGGACTTGTGCAAAGCATTCTACACTGTCCCACACGACATCCTTGTTTCTAAATTGCAGAGACATCAATTTGATAGGTGGAGCACTCTGTGGATAAAGAACTGATTGGATGGCCGCACGCAAAGAGTTGTGGTCAATGGCTCAGTGTCCGGCTGGAGGCCAGAGACGAGTGGTGTCCCTCAGGGATTGGTGTTGGGACCGGTCTTGTTCAACATCTTTGTCACTGACATGGACAGCGGACCTTAAAATCATCAAGTTCCATCCCCCTTTGCCATAGGCAGGGACACCTCACACTAAACCATGTCACCCAAGGCTCTGTCCAACCTGACCTTAAACACTGCAGGGATGGAGCATTCTCAACTTCCCTGGGCAACCCATTCCAGTGCCTCACCACCCTTACAGTAAAGAATTTCTTCCTTATATCCAATCTAAACCTCCCCTGTTTAAAGTTTTAACCCATTACCCCTTCTCCTGTCACTACTTGCTCCCAAATTAGCAGCTGATTCCCCCAAGGCCACTAGGATTCTCAGGGTTGCTTCACTCTGCCTCCCACTCTGTCCCAGACCTGACAAGTGTTGATAGGCAATTATAGCCTGGGTTTTTTGCTGTGGCTTCTTGTGTAGCAGCAACGTATCACACACAGCAAAGCTCACCCATTTGCCTGTGGAGCTGCTGTCTGGTAGCAGTGATGGTCACAAGCACTAAGGCCAGATCTACTCTGCAGACTTTTACTTTTGGAGCTGTTTGATGGGCTGCAGTGAGAAACCTGGCTGTGCTAGGGAGGGCTAATAGCATTGACACAGGGACCTCAGGACCTCTGCATTCTTCCTTGTGTAATGCCTTTAATCAGAGTGAAAGTAGGTTTTGCTGACAGAGCTACATAGGCACTGGGAGATATTGTTAGGAAAGTGCGCTTGTATGGGCTAGAAAAAAGTGTGCCTTGTGTTGACTTGAAAATAAAAGGTAACTCAAATGTTTTCTGTCTTCCTTCAGAAGTTAAGTCCCTCAGACTTCCAGTAGGATTTTGTAAATTAATAGCTGTAGAAAACTAACAACAAAACCACTCCGCCTTAGGCAAGAGATGCTTAAACCCCACTGACTTCTGGTAATTCCACTTTATGCTCCTAATCTGAAAAATGATTTTTGAAAATAGGAAAATCAGGCTCTAATAAAATATATAGGTTATTTACCAAACCTTACTTTCACCTGCTGAAATGCATGTGTAGTCTGGAACAGTCCTCTGAACTCTCACAAATCAAAGAAATCAGTATTTTTGAGGGAAAGCCATTGTCTCTCTTGTTTCATTTTTCTCTCAAGGGGCTCTTGAAGTCTAGCTTCAACCAACAACCCAACTTTTAGGTGTTTAATTGTAGATGAGAATGAATCTTGTCTTTAGGCCCTTCTGAATATGGATATTTTCTTTTTGCCTTCAGTCTCCTCAACCCCCTTTCCTTTTCTCATACCCCTTCTGTGGAGAAAGGACAAGGTGCTACAAGAAAGGCAACATGAACTGAGAAATGAACCCACAAGCAACTGTCAGACTTGAGCCTTCGCAGTTCTTTCAGGGAAAGGGAAACCTCCCACACTATCTAAATGAACAGGGCATGACACAGAGGAAGGAAAGTCCTATCAAAGGGTTGGGGGCATTTAATTTAGGGAAAACTCTCATGACAACATACTCAAAAATATCTTGCTTGCTGTATAATGAAGCCATTCACAAAAATGCAGAGGAGGTGCTGACATCCTGTTTCTGTTTTCCAGGGCAGTGGATTGTCCCTTGCCTCAGCTGCTCTGACAACAGGACCTGTGACTGGAGAGAAATAACATGGCAGCCCCACGGTTGCCAGTATGCTGTGCTAGCGAAGCCCGAGCTCCAGCACTGTGTGGAGGGCAGAAGGGTATGTGACAGATTTTACATTTTAATTTGTTATTATTTACCTGGATATTTAGTGTCCTGAAGCTTTAAAACCACTTTTATGATTAATGTGTAAGAAAATACCTATTTATTATAAATGAAAAAAAGTACTGATGGAAAACCCACAGGGTCAAAAAACAACCATTAGCTATAGTTAAGACTCTTACGCAGACGCAATTTTCTGCTGCCATTTTACATAGGACCTTAGGTCACATCAGCGGGGCTTCAAGACCTACAGTGTACATGATTACCAGTTAGACCTGTAGTGAGTGTGTAAGGACTGTAAATGGAGGATGGCTTTGCACTGTTGTCACAGTTTGTGTCACACTTGATGTGCAAGTTGGGTTTCTTCTGCTGCATACCTAATGCATGGCATTGCTTGTGCACACTAATCTTACCAAGTCTTCTTGCACATTCTTTTCTTGTAGTGAAGCTTCTAAGGTGATTGCTTGGAAATACAAGGTCTCCTTAATAAGCATGCTATGACTGTAAAACTGTTGAAACAGAACTCTGATCTGAGGCTCAGGTACCTTACTGAGGATACAAGTATCCAGAAAGTAAGTAATTAATTGTTATAAAGATTTTTATAAGTATTGTCTAGGTAAGAAAATGGTATCTAAAAGTGGCATTTTTATAAAATCTGAGGGCATGTCCATATAGACGGATGCAAAAATAAGTCTTCAATTAACATATCCTCCTTTTTTTCTGGTCAATTCTTTTCTTGCACAAAGTCCTGCATTGCCATTTGGTTTTATTTCTGCCTGTGGTTTGCTCCATTACCATAGAGCTGTGGGCTTCTCCTAACATATTTTTCTAAAAAAACCCATAGGTTTATATGACAGAGGAGATGCTTGATCTGCTCATTGTGTGCAAAACAACCACTTATGGATTGACCACAGCAACAAATATAGAAGAATTTGATAGCTTTGCTTTGGTTTTAATTTCCCTAGATGTCAGGCTGCTTCAATAGGCAAACACCCTTTGGTCAGGCAATTGAAGGATAGCAGAGGAACAATACACCACTATAGGAGCAGATTGGCAGCGTTTTGCTGGGAGGATTTTGCTGACATTCCCACCTCCTGAGTCTGACCACTCATGGTCACCAGTGTGAAAAACAGAACAGTGTTTCTTAAGGGTACATTGAAACTAAGTATATTAAATGCATGTTTGTAAGCTTAATTTCTTGATTCAGATTCCAATTTCTATGGTCACTGATCTAGTCTAGTGTCAGATGAGAGCCAGATCCTATGTGACCTGTATTAACAGAAGAATCTTCATAAATATTATTGCACTTGTTTCCCTTTCTTCATCTTTTGTAAAACCTTCCATCATTTTCTGATGTTCTGGTTTTGGCTGGATAGACTTAATTTTCTCCCTAGAACTTTCTAACCTCCCTAAACTTTCTAAACTTCAGTGCTCTGTAGAAATCTGCTGAATTTCTCCTGTTACCTTTGCACAGATGTCCATTTAACTCAATTATTCTTTTAAAGTCATCACCCTAAAGCATGTTTCTCTTTTGATATATTTCCCCTGTATCTTTCCCTCTGGTGTAATTTCAGTTATCATTTTGCAGTGGTTTTAACTTTGTGTGGTAATTTTCAGTAGGATTTTTTGCTTCTGTCACCAAATAAATGTAGAGCCTGGAGCAACAACCTTATGTCAGTAGAGCTTAAGAACTAAGAGAGAATTTGTTTATGCCTAAGTCAGATGAGTAAAAATGGTCCTTTGCTTGGGTGATACGGTCCTGATTCTGCCTGTGATTAAGGCAAACCTTAGAACTACTTTACACAGCCTAAGCTATGCATTAGGGAAAGTATTTTCAGGTGCTCACTGAAAGACTTTTGCCTGTCAGTTATATTGAATGTATGATATATGTTTAAGCAAACTGGTCTTTGATAAGGGAGCTATTGAGTGGGCATCAAGATATAATTATTGTGAACAAATAAATTTTCATTACACAAGAGATTTTGTTAACCATCTATAAATATTTATATTTCTTAATTTGTGATATTACTTTTGACCCATTGTATACCTTGCCTTTAAGCCCTACAGAGATCACTGATTTATCAAACTAACATCACATTTTCCATAATAAAACAAGCTGAAAGTTTCAATGTAAGCAAATTGCAAAAAAAAAAAGGAGTGCAAAACACTCACAAATTCTCAACTGGAGTGAAGAAAACTGAGATGAGCTAGAATGAATGCTGTTTTATTTATATTGTCATTTGCTAAAGTTAGCTGAGAGCAACAGAACTCTCTCATGTGTCCACTTCTCAAAATGGGATCAACTAACCTGAGCAGTTGTGTATTCTGGGTTTTTTCAGTATGCTACCATATTTTGAATATTCTTGTGTAAATGGTCTCTGGAGTTCAAAATTATTTACAAAGGAATCATCTGTATGATCTACATCTGAATTCTTGCTCAAAGTCTATTCTGGATGAAGACAATAAAACCTCCACATAATTGCCAATCCTTCCTTGGATAAACAGAATCATAGAATAGTTAGGGTTGGAAAGGACCTTAAGATCATCTAATTCCAACCCCCCTGCCATGAACAGGGACACCTCACACTAAACCATGTCATCCAAGGCATCATCCAACCTGGCCTTAAACACTGCCAGGGATGGAGCACTCACAACTTCCCTGGGCAACCCATTCCAGTGCCTCACCACCCTAACAGGAAAGAATTTCTTCCTTAGATCCAATCTAAACCTCCCCTGTTTAAGTTTGAACCCATTACCCCTTGTCCTGTCACTACAGTCCCTAATGAGGAGTCTCTTCCCAGCACCCTTATAGGCCCCCTTCAGATACCAGAAGGCTGCTAGGAGGTATCCATGCAGCCTTCTCTTCTCCAGGCTAAACAGTCCCAGCTTTCTCAGCCTGTCTTCGTATGGGAGATGCTCCAGTCCCTGATCATCCTTGTGGCCCTCCTCTGGACTTGTTCCAACAGCTCCATGTCCTTTTTATGTTGANCTTAAGATCATCTAATTCCAACCCCCCTGCCATGAACAGGGACACCTCACACTAAACCATGTCATCCAAGGCATCATCCAACCTGGCCTTAAACACTGCCAGGGATGGAGCACTCACAACTTCCCTGGGCAACCCATTCCAGTGCCTCACCACCCTAACAGGAAAGAATTTCTTCCTTAGATCCAATCTAAACCTCCCCTGTTTAAGTTTGAACCCATTACCCCTTGTCCTGTCACTACAGTCCCTAATGAGGAGTCTCTTCCCAGCACCCTTATAGGCCCCCTTCAGATACCAGAAGGCTGCTAGGAGGTATCCATGCAGCCTTCTCTTCTCCAGGCTAAACAGTCCCAGCTTTCTCAGCCTGTCTTCGTATGGGAGATGCTCCAGTCCCTGATCATCCTTGTGGCCCTCCTCTGGACTTGTTCCAACAGCTCCATGTCCTTTTTATGTTGACGACACCAGAGCTGCACACAATACTCCAAGGGAGGTCTCACAAGAGCAGAGAAGAGGGGCAGGAGCACTCCTTCGACCTGCTGGTCACACTCCTTTTGATGCAGCCCAGGATACAGTTGGCTTTCTTGGCTGCAAGTGCACACTGCAGTCAGCTCATGTTCATTTTCTCATCAATCACCACCCCCAAGTCCTTCTCCGCAGGGCTGCTCTCAATCTCTTCTCTGCCCAATCTGTAGCTCTGCCTGGGATTGCCCTGACCCAGGTGCACTTGGCATGGTTAAACTTCATGAGGTTGGCATCAGCCCACCTCACAAGCATGTCAAGTTCCCTCTGAATGGCATTCCTTCCCTCCAGCGTATCCACCGAACCACACAGCTTGGTGTCATCGGCAAACTTGCTGAGCGCGCACTCAATCCCACTGTCCATGTCAGCAACAAAGATGTTGAACAAGACCGGTCCCAACACCGATCTCTGAGGGACACCACTTGTCACTGGTCTGCAGCATTGACCACAACTCTTTGTGTATGGCCATCCAGTCATTTCTTTATCCACTGAGTGCTCCACCTATCAAATTGATGTCTCTCCAATTTAGAGACAAGGATGTTGTGTGGGACAGTGTCGAACACTTTGCACAAGTTCAGGTAGATGATGTCAACTGCTCTTCCCCTGTCCATCAGTTCTGTAGCCCCCTCATAGAAGGCCACCAAATTGGTCAGGCAGGATTTCCCCTTAGTGAAGCCATGCAGGGTGTCACCAAGCACCTTGTTGTTTTTCATGTGCCTTAGCATGGCTTCCAGGAGAATCTGCTCCAAGATTTTGCCAGGCATAGAGGTGAGACTGACTGGTCTGTAATTCCCTGGGTCATCCATTTTCCCCTTCTTGAAAATGGGGGTTATATTTCCCCTTTTCCAGTCTTCAGGAACTTCCCCTGACTGCCATGATTTCTCAAATATGATGGACAGTGGCTTAGCAACTTCACTTGCCAGCTCCTTCAGGACCCACGGATGGATTTCATCAGGTCCCATAGACTTGTGCATGTCCAGGTTCTTAAGATGGTCTCGAACCAGATCCTCTCCTACAGTGAGCCCAAGGTCTTCATTCTCACAGTCCCTGGGTCTGACTTCCAAGACTTGGGTGGTGTGGTCAGAGCCTTTGCCAGCGAAGACTGAGGCAAAGAAGTCGTTCAGAACCTCAGCCTTCTGCAAATCCTGTGTAGCCAGTTCACCTGAGAGCTTCTGGAAGGAACCTATGTTTTCCCTGGTCTGTCTTTTATATATGTAAGAAACATATATTTCTGTAGTGTCTTTGAGTCAAATGACATCACACCTTCCTTCAGAACACTAACAGCCTTCTATGATGACTGAATTTCACTTGCGAATACCTTCATAAAAAAAATCAGGGTCTTGCACGATTTCACCAGGAATCACAGTTAAAGCAAGCAGCGATATTTGAGATTCACAAGCCTGAAGGCTCTGTGGTTTTGTCCTAGAAAAAAAATAATTTAGCTTCAGGATTTTGGTCTGCTGGCTTTATTTCTTACATTGAAAACATCATAGTAAGATATTATAAGCAACATAAGTATCTGTGATTATGTCTTTTATTTGAAATAGCAGGTGTTAATATGTATGTCACTGTCAAATTCAGACTATGATAACTGCAGGCAGCTTTCTTGCACTCCCTTATTAGTTTTTTATTAAAAAAAGAAAAAAAAAAGAGAGAGAAAAAAGCTTGCTTGAGCCTGCTTATCTTTCTGCATTTTAGACACAGCAAACAGGAAAATTTTCAAGTATTGAGGCTAAGGTGATTCTGGCTAAGTAGATTTTCATTCAGTCTACTCCTGCTATTTGGTCTTTTCAATTTGAACTGAAGGTAATGAGATGCATGCCGTGTTGTTCTTAGGGAATTCCATGTGTATGTTCTAATTGAATCAAAGAAATTGGCAATCATAATAAAAATATTATATCTGTATTATATTGGCTCAGTAAAATCCTCTGTAATTGTGGTTAATGAGTTTTTGCTGTAATATTTATGTAATTCTATCAAGTTAGAATACTTTTTTTTTTATACAAGAACTTTAAAAATTGGGTCAAGAAAAAGGGATTCTAACAGGTAACAATTTATCTAATTAGCAGCATATAGAAAGCTGGCTTCAACAGCAGGGGGGATATATATTTTGCTTATCATTGAGAAATACTACTCAGAGTTTAGTCTTATAATAAAGTACCATTGAGTCATGTGTAATTAAGAACAGGAAATATGAAAAGGTAATATTTGCTGAAGTACTTAAAATTCAGCTGTTAAAACAGGAATTTTAACTTATAATTTCTTAATAATATTATAGAGTTAAGTAGTGTTTTGGACTTACAGGTGTTTAAATTTCCTAAGTGTGGTTAATTTATAATGATAGGTCTGGTTAAGAAGTGAATTCCACTGTGCTTACACAATCTTATAAAGCCTTTAAGCTATAATGGAATTTTTCACACAAAACATTTGCAGCACTGAAAACATCTGTCTGCACGCAAGTGTTGTCCTTTGGTAAAATTATAACTTGATGTATGTCTGATGCCTTAGTCATCCTGCTGACAAATGCCTCATCGACCTGAACAATACATGACTAAGCTTTGTGCCAGATGGTAAAGAGGATGAGATATGACATATTCAACATACCTGAGTCATTATTTTGCTCATTATTGTCACAGAGCTAAATGCAGAATCTTCTCTAGAGCCCTTTGTTCAAATCATATTAAATACCACATGGCACACACAATTAATGTTTATGCAACTGTATAGAAATAAATGTGGCCATAGCTACCACACATTCAATTACATTGAATAATTATTCTAATTCATTGAAGCTCCTGGGTTAGTTGAACGATCTAAGTTTTCTTCTTGGGGCTAACCACCACTTATTTTAACCTTTGAGTCTTCCAAGCATTTGCTGGAAATGAAGCTGACTTATAAAACACGGACTTTGATAGATGATTTGATAGATGCTTTCTTATGGCCTAAATGACAAAATGTGCTTGGTCAGTTCTGCAGAAGGGCAGTTTGAAAAGCAGCTGGGATTACCTACAAATGTCCTCTTTTCCACCTCATTATTTTAGGGGGAATCAAAAGAAGAATTTGTTTTTTTTCCAAGAATTGCATGTCTCTGTCTTACAGCATGGTTAAACAAACAGAAAGAAGCAGACTGTTGAATGTAGTCAAGGTCTTAAGGAATGGATGATCTGAATGTGCAGACTTGCTGGTGATGTACTATGCATCTACCATCTTGGGATACATTGGATTACAAGGAATGCACACCTATCTTTCTACCTTCTTTCGACCTATGACAGAGCATTCCCTCAAAATCCCAGAATCCCAGACTCCAGAATGTGATTGGTGATACTCTCTTATGACAACTGAAACCAGACTTCAGAACTCTCCATCAGAGCTAGAGAGCAGAGACCATAGGTTTCACATACTGCAGTCTTAGTTTTAATTTGACATACCTTACAACAATGCTGTTATTTCACTGTAAAAGATGTAGCTGGAGTTAAATGGATTTGCTTGATTCCAGTGATACAGTCCTGGTATGGCTTAAACCTATTTGAACAAAGACTTACTGACTGAAATCTAACATGGCTGCAATAATTGACTGACATCTTTGAGCATGACCTACAATTTTGATCTGTATTTTTGTACAATCACAAGTCCACTTTGTCTCATTTCTCTCTGAGCTGTTTCTGTGTCTTCAGGTTAATTTCCCTAGTGAAACAATCTGTATTCCTCACCAATGTGATGTTGCCATCTATCACATTCCTGACTCATCCTGCTCAGCCACACCTTCTTTTAGGAATAAGTATACATTCTCATATGGACACTCAGGCACTCAAACAACGTTAGCTGTCTGATCTAATTTCCTGACCTCCTGCTTTACCTCCTCATAACAAGCTCACTTTAAGAGTGAGAATGGAGATGTTCTGAGACTCAGAGCTTACTCCTTCAAAGACAGGCTGTGTGAGGTCTCATCAGTCTTGTGATAATACTTGAAGTATGTGTGGGCCTTAACAACTATATGTTTCTTCTAGTTATACTGACTACTCTAAAGGAACCTGCTCTGACTCGTGTCACCCCCTTCATGTTCTCAGAGTATCAGGACAACAACAGTAGTACTATTCTAAGCCCCACCTGATATTTTCATATGATGCGCAGCATCATGGCACCTACAGTCTAGATCTGCCACTTTAGGATGTGATCATAGCTAAATTGTCTCTCCTGGAACTGGTTTTCTAAATGATAGCACATACTGACTTCCCATCTGCAAACCTGGCCAGCTAGGTATCCCAGGGCAGACTTAAAAACTCATTCATAGATTCATTGCTTATGTGTGTGTGGCTGTGCAGATGTAGAAATTCTAAAGCCCTACAATGCCAAAGTGTTTAATAGTGTAAATTGAGTGTGAGTGTGTTGGAGGAGAGATGTTTTGCTCTAATTTAAATATAATGAGAAAAATGAGAGCGAGACTAATGAGTCAATATCAGTGTTTGATGCTCTGCAGTGTCTGAGATTTTGAAAATATTGAGTGTGACCCTTCATACTTAAATTGCTAGAGAATGCACAGTGTTGGCAAAACAAAACAGCTGTGCATCATGTTCATTGGTCTTTGCCATGAGTCTTCTTTTTTTCCCATGAAGGGTATTGTGTTATTTGAAATCTGTAGTAGATGAGATTAGACCAAATACAGTTAGAAGGAGAAAAAGTATCTATCAGAATCTTAGTCAGGGCAGAATGAAGAGTGAGATAAAAATGCCGCATCTGCCAAATCAGTGCAACTAATAGCTGAAAAGTTCCTTTGCAAAATCCTTATGTGCAATGAAAACAAAATGGTATTGTATGTTACCACAAGTAGAAGAGAAACAATTTAGCATGTCCTACCAACTGCTTTATGTGTATGACCTAGTAGAGCCTGTTTGTTATTCTGCTAATGCTGTGTTGTGTTATCACAGCAATATTCTCAGCAACATTGCAAGTTAATGATATCCTTGCTTGCCAATATCTGAGAACTGCTTTTTAAATAGATACACATTTAGATAATACAGTGATGGACTTACGAAATGGAGATTAAGAAGACATGGATATAGATAGACTGGAAAGATAAAGAGATTTTGCAAGTTAAAAGAATTGTTTAAAACCTCAAGTTAGCCTACTTTATAATTAGGGCATATTGTAATCATGGATTCTCTTCTTAATTCTAAACAATAGCATGCATGTTCACATCTGTCAGAGAGGGAAAGAGTGAATATCCAACCAGCCCTTCCAAGGGTCCAAGGATCCCTGGCTTCTGTGAGTCATGTTGTGCTTGGTTTAAAAAGGTTTCTTCTGACATAACGGGAAAGATTTGGAAATCCCCTTGCATGTAAGAGAAGTGCTTGTGCAACACAAGCATGAACAGCAGCTGTTTAAGAATTTACTTTGCGATGCAGCTTTGATAGGTCCAGGACAGAAGCTAAAAAAAACTGTATGTGCCCACTGCTTGTTTTAATTTGTTTGCTTTTCTGCAGCCCACAATGAGCAAGGCTTGGGAAGTTCAAGCCAGTGTCATGTTCATTCTTGACCCTGTTGCCAGATTGGAGTATGCTCATCTGAAACTGCTTCTGTTCTGTGGGAGCATATATCTGTTGATATACTGTTGTGGCTTATTTTTAATCAGAATAGGTTTATAGTGGGAACTGGAATCAGTTCCTAAAACTGACATTCCTGAAGGTAATAGATAAATAGAGAGGTATTAGATAAGTCCAAGATGCTTTCACTACATAAAATCTCTAGTAAAAGCTTTGGAAATATACTCTTAAACACATAATCTTGTGCAGTCTGAATTTTATTTGAATAACTAAATATTCAAGGTGGAAGTGGTAAAGCATCAAGCCCCAAATCAAATTAAAATACTAAACAACAAAACCCAGTTTACAAGGTGCCAACTACTCTGAGTGCCAGAGGTAAGAAAAGTAACATACTGCTGTGCAGAAAACAGGGCTGTTACTGTGTTGTGTCTCTGTGGGGTTTCTGACTCCCAGTTCTACAGTTATGCTCCCCTATGTGGATTTCTGGTTGAGGTGACTGTGGTAATAGCTGATCACACACAGTTTCATTGGCAAACCACAGTGAACCTGGGTTCTCTTCCCCTTTGGATTCTTGTTATTGCTTAAATATTCTCTTCAGCAGGAGAAAATGCTAGTTCTAGCCACTAAAATTAGGGAAATTACATTTAAAAATGCCATACATTAAGTTCTGTGGTCTCCACATACAGAGATGTTTGATTTCTCAGGGGAGTCTGCAGAATGAGTAGGAGCAAGCCCAAATCTGACTTGTTCATTCACTTGCAGATTCAGAGCTGCCCAGTGAAAACTGCTATACTTGAAGTACTTCTGTCTTTTTTGACAGCACTTCTAACTCCCTTCAGATCACAATGCTTCCTGGTGGTCACACCATACATGCCAGGACTCTGTTCATGTCTTCCACAGAAATAACCCTCTTTCCGCATCCCTCCCCCCTGAAATTGCAGAAAGGCCACCACCCTACAAAAAAGGCAACAGTTCTATATGTGTGTGTGTGTGTACGTGTTACTTTGGTGTAAATTCTGGTCAATCACATTTATGGAAGACATTTTAATGAAGACATGCTGTGTAGGAACAAACCACATAAAAAACTGGAGGAAAGAAAACAGGAAGCTGCAAGCAACCACAAGAGGCTCTGTACTAGCAGCTGGAAGTAAACTTCAGCAATAGAAAAGATCAAGTATACAAATGCAGGGCTCTGCAGCTATAGCCATCGATAACCTGTACTTTTAATCTTTGAAACATAACTTTTTGTTAATCAGATCACACAGTGTTTGCTAAAGGGACACTTTAGTATTGAGATGTTATAGCTGAAGAGTTGGCAGCTCACGGTGATATTTCTTGAACCTTATGAGAAGGGTTTAAAAGACCTTCAGATTATCTGTATTCTTTTCTTAGCTTTTGGGTTATGGAGTGTATAAGTTCTAAATAAGTCCTACCCTTTTCCATCCAAAGATTCTCTTTATAGGTGACTCAACCAACAGAGGGATGATGTACTATCTAATAGAAAGAGTGAATAAGACTCTTCAGGAATGGCAAAAGACCCATGATGTTAAATGTTATCATAATATCAACGAGGGGAAAACATTCATCAGTTACTCCTACTACCCCCAGTTTTGGATGAGCTCAAACCAGAGACCGACTTTTGAAAAAGCCCTAGAACAACTGCTGCAGAGGTACCGTACAAACTCTATTGCCAGCTTGTTTGTATTCTCATTCTAGTCACAAATGTGTTTAACAGATTTTACAATTAAAGTCAGTAAACAATTAAACATAATGTCTGCAGGCTGTATTGTGTGGTTGAAAAATAGTAGAAAATGACATCAAGCCTCTAATCAGCATGCCAGATACAGTTCATTGAAATGCAATGCAATGCAGTTAAAATGTTTACCATCTGTTTTAAGGCAACATGTGTTGTTTCTCCTTTCTGGGTTTCAGATCACGTCCCCTGGAGAACACAAACCAGACCGTATTAGTTGTAGGTGGTGTTCAGTGGCTTAATTCCAATCATCTGCAAATTATCCAAAAGGTGTTGAGCAGGTAATGCTATGTACTTGGTATTATTCCAAGTCTTGTATAATAAATTACAAAAAACAAGTTAACAAACCACTTCATCTGTTTTCTCATGTGTGTGCACTTAAGTGACTTTGAAAAACTTAGTGAAAAAGACACTAAAATGCAATGTCTTTTGATGTGTCTGTTAAGTAAAATCTGTGATCTTTTTTTAATTTGCCAAACAGGGAAAATCTGTCAAATATCCTGGTAATTATCAAATCCATAGGGATGGGCTTTCACCTGCCAGTGGATGGAATACATTCTCTATCACAGGTAAGCTACAGTACATTTAGAGTCCATTTTCATGGAAGACTTGTCATTTCAGCAATAATTTTACTGTCTGGTCAGAATATGTTACAACCTCTGCTGAGCAAGCTTTAAATGGATCAAAGAAAGATTAATGCTTGTATTTGCTCATACTGCTTGCTAATATGGATTCAAACCAATTTGTCATATTTCATGGATTTCACTGCTGTTCGAACAGTCATGCTAAGTCAGCCATCCCAAGCACCAGGAGAAGCTCCAATATTAAGCATGATGCCAAAGGTGAGAAATTGAGCCAGGGATAGGCAGATTTCTTCCCATACCACATTGAGAATGGGCCCTCCTCAGGCTTCCTTCGTTGTTACCGCTGGATCAGATTCACTGGTTTGGCTGCATTGCACAGCTATCCATAAGTCCATTTTAACCAGCCTATGAAACCAGAACATTACAGAGCAGTTGGAATGTAGTGGTGAATCTAGTCTGTTATTTGTATGTCAATGGGTTGTTACAGTCAGTTTAAATCATATCCAAGACTCTCAGAGATGGACCCATTTCAATGCGCTGTGTAACTCATTCAATTCAATATTTTTATTTAAAATTTGAAGGGTGGTTCTTCATTGAACTGTCCATATAAAATATGTGGATGACACAGGGATGGGAAGAGCTGGAGGGCAGAAAGGAGTAAATGGTGCCTACCAGAGCTGTGTATAATGTTCCAGCTATTCACAGGTGTCCAAAAGAGAAAATTATTTGCTTTCGTAGTTTAAGTACAGCACTTCTATCACACTGGGGACTGGCACCCACATCTTTTTGCAACCATAACACACTGTTGTAGGACCTACTGTTAATCTCACCCTTCTTTTTGCTATGGAGACTGCCCTGTCATATTTTCCCCATTCTTTCTGTCTAAGTTAGTACTATCTGCCTTGTCTCTACTGAATGTCTTCTTATTGATTCTAACTATTTCCTTAATTTATCTGGATGACCAAATTAGAATGCAGTAGGGAAATTGTTGGCATCGGCATGAAGAAACGTCATGGCTTCTACCATGGCTTTCAGTAGAGTTCACTCTAGGAAAGAGAAGCAGAACTTTGATCAAAGGAAGGTGAGGCAAGGATAGAAAGAGTGTTATGGTTTCCCAGGTTTACCTTTTTCTGTTTCTTATTCAGTAAATTTATGAAATTCCAGAAGTCAACTACATTGACCAGAGTAGCTGATGTTCTCTTCCATTTCAATACTGGAATCACATGCCAAATTATCCATGTGGTTTGGATGCTCTGGATTTATGGATTATGCCAGCTACTCTCAAAGCCCTTCTGTCTGTAATGTCAAATCCACTACTTTGCCAAATTTATGGCTAACATTTTTCTATTCCTGGCCTTCCTGCATCATCTTTAGAAATAACAATCTGTTCTTCAGTGTAACCATTTCTAAGATGCCCATGGCCCTATACTTGTTTTTAAGCAACAGTCCCAGTGAGTTTGATTTGAAGTAGAATTTTAATTTAGAGGAACAATTTCACCATTCACTACAGACAACTTTATAATAGTTTGTTTTTTTTATTTTTTTACACCTCACATTAGCTAAGTACATATTAAAACCAGTTATGCAATAATTATGAACAGCATTGAAATCTTTGTATGAAAGAAGCTTCACAACTGCTGAAAAGTAATTATAATTCCTGCAAAAATCTACAACAGCCTTGGAGTAATAGCTGTTTTCAATAGTGAATTTATAGTAATTCATGCCTAGAGTATAATATAAGAAGGACATGGAGCTGTTGGAACAAGTCCAGAGGAGGGCCAAGAGGATGATCAGGGGGCTGGAGCATCTCCCATACTTAGATAGGCTGAAAGAGTTGGGGCTGTTCAGCCTGGGGAAGAGAAGACTGCATGGAGACCTCATAGAAGCCTTCCAGTATCTGAAGGGGGCTTATGAGGATGCTGGAGAGGGAATCTTCATCACTGCAGTGACAGGACAAGGGGTAATGGGTCTAAACTTAAACAGGTGAGATTTTGGTTAGATATAAGGAAGAAGTTCTTTCCTGTTAGGGTGGTGAGGCACTGGAACAGGCTGCCCAAGGACATTGTGAGTGCTCCATCCCTGGCAATGTTTCAGGCCAGGTTAGACAGAGCCTTGAGTGACACGGTCTAATGTGAGGTATCCCTGCCCATGGTAGGGGGTTGGAACTTTATGATCTTAAGGTCCTTTCCAACCCTAACTGTTCTATGATTCTATACTTGCTTTACTCAAAATGCAGTCTTGCTATTCACTTCCATGGCAGAATACAGTAACTTTCAAACAGTCCTTCTGACAAGACACTGCAATATTTTGTCTGTAATGCAGGCAGAAATACAAAACCTATGGAATGAAAACTTGGTCATTCTGGATACAGCAAAAAATTTTGGCTATGAAGTTGTTGACACCTTCGTCATCACCATGGGACGTTATAAAGAATTCCTGCAAGGGAAGTGTGGCTGCCATTTCCATGAGGTAATAGTTTACACCTATATCATTCCCAGGTATTTCAGAGAGATTTTAACTGCCAGGTGCTTAGAAACAAAACTGTACACAACGAGGTTTGCATCCATGTCTCAAAGTTAGGCCTGAATTTAAACCTCAGGGATGGCAGTTTGCACAGCGGCGCTTGTCCCTTGCTGCTCAGAGTGCAACAACACCCAGGGAAAGGCTGAGCTGCTGTAGTGGTGATTCTTTGAAATAAAATCAGGCATGCTCTTCTGCAAAGGATGTTGCATGGTTTCCAGGTTGTTGTATTATTTGCTCTGTGTTTTGTATTGATGCTACTTGCGTGGACTCAAGTTTATCTTTTTTGCCACACCTCAGTCACATGGGTTTTGTCTAAAGCCTTCCTAACTGAGCAGCTCAGCAGACTCCCATCAAACCATAGGCACATCTAAAATGGAGCTTAAAATTGAAAGACCAGTCTTACTGCTGAAGATCTGTTTTCATAAGTCTGAGAAAGATTTATCTGGGATAGCTATAGTGGTTGACTATACAAATAGAAGTGTAAAAGTCACTTGTTGTCACTCAGGCCCATATTTCCCCTTTCTTTTTTGTCTGATATCTACAGAAATTCTGTCTCCTGTTTTATAATTACTGGCCTGGTGAAATAAAGACATTGAAAGTATATGAGTAGGGCAATTGAGAATATATTATTTTGTTCATTTGAAGCTCTGGCAGGGAATATTCATGCTGTATTGCAAATGACAGGAGTCCGTGGATTAAATAAAAAATGAATAAGCAAACACATTATTATATCTAGGCGCAAAATCAGCCAAGAGGCTGCCAAACCAGTGAAAGTAAAAGGTTTGAAAAACAAGATATTTAAAGTTTTACTGGTTTCCTTTAAGATGTATTTTGAGTATGTGGTATGTCTTTTTATAGTGAACACTCTTCCCCATCAGCAAAAGAAGGATCTGTTTCAGTTTGGAATTTCTTGTACCTTATGTATATATAGCAAATGAAGAAGTGCACCGTTGGTTTAGTGCAGGTGACTGAATTAAAACAGGGTATAATTGTTGAGCAGCAAGTGAGCAGATAGCCTCTACCATTAGGCTGATGACAGTAATTTTGCATATGATAGTTAAAAAACTGTGACTGACACCACCAGATTTTCCTACAGCTTCCAACCAAGTTCTTCCTCATATCCATGACACCAGTTTGTTGGTGTAAAAGGCCAGTTCTCAGGTTCCTGTTATGAGTGATCAATCTGCTAAGAATCCAAACACATCATTCATTCCCCAGAAGAGATCCATGAATCTTACATTACTCCCTTTGGAAACCTGAAAAACCTTTGAGGAATAAAGGAGGCTCATATCTTTCCAGGTACTTAACTCCTGATTCACAGTTAAAGTATTTCTTCAGTGAAAAGTGGAATCGTGCACTCAGACATTGTCAGTAGTCCCCTGCCTCAATTCATTGCTGGATACAAGGATGGAGAACTTGTATCTGCTAAGAGTTCTGCTAACTCTTTAGTTATAGTCATGCTTCACAGAGTGAGAGATTGCCTGTGAAGCTACAAGGATCTTCATTTTTATTAATCGAATCTGGGTTGTCTTTTTTACAAAAGACTAGGAAGCTACCACAATTTATTGTTAAAACCTGTTTAGGGCAATAAAACTTGACCTGTCATATCTTTCAGGAAGATTGCATTTCCTCTGAGTGATTAAAGCAGGCATGGCAGGTTCTTTCATAGAATGAAATATAGAATGAAAAGAAATTGTTACCAAAAAGCTTGAAAGAAAAAAAGGATACAATGAAGGATGTCTCTGACATCAGGAGTTAATGAATTTATGGTGTTCCACAGTCAGCTGGGGGCTTTGAGCCTGTAAGAAGCTACTATTTAGAAGAAATCTAAGGATTTTGGTTAATGACTAAAAATTACACAAGCAAATTGATGTGTCATTTAGAAGACAGAATTCCATAAGTTGTGTCTTATAGAGAAAATTAGAGCTATCAAAAGCACATAAATATTAAAAAAGACTATCACCAACACAAGTGAAAGGCTCGCATTCTTCCAGCATGAATTTAGAATTTGTTTTCCATCAAAAAAATTAATTCAAATCAGAGATACCACCAAATGTTTTCTTAATCTCTCAAGAGAAGAATAAAATCCTTTTGCTTATTTTGCCAAGTCATGCCTACTTTTGTGTAAGCCTCACTCTTGGCCAAGCCTGTTCCTAGGATCTGGACTTGAGTATGGTTAGCACAGAAGCTCCAAAGAGCTTCACAGGTACAAAGGTGGACCAAGATTGAAGTGGATGCACCAATTTTTGCTGTGAAGAAAGATCAGGACAGCTATGATGTATTTTCCACAAAAAGCCAAAAAAAAGCAAAAAATCTAAAAATAAGGTTTCCTTCATCAGGCACCCACAGTATACACTGGAAAACAAAATATACTGTGGCTAATTAAACTTAGGAGTATTTTAAACAAAACAAACTGAAATTCAGTGGTGATGATAGTAAAATTCAAGCATAGGCTCCAGAGTGTCCTTGTGGTGTCAGCTGGCCAAGGACTAGCATAGCAATCCTGGCTATTTTCCCTCAGGCCCAGCAGTCACCTTTACATAGAGCAGAATAAAAGAAGTTAATAACTATAAGGCTTTGATTTTTCTCCTTAAGTATCACAGAGATATAATATTGGAAGCAAAATACCAGGCAACAATGTATGATCTTTAGGTCCTTTCCAACCTAACTATTCTATGATTCTATGATTTCCAAAAGAGAGTGGGGAGACAATGAGCTGCCATTGGTTGGGACTGTTCTCCAGTGTGAGGCTCACTGGGACTAAGCACAGTTGTGGGAGCATTATCAGACCCATCTGACCTCATGTTCTGTGTGTCAGCCTCACAGCTGGTTTCCACCTCAGGCTCCTCAGTAACTCACATGTTTTCAGCCTATCGCCATGGCCTCTGTCCTGCTTTGGGACCAAACACAGCAGGTGTGGTTAGTTAACCAATTCTTTAATTTACTCTGCTCAGTACATGAGAGAGGCACGAACACAGCTCAGTCCAAATGGAGCTGGAAAAGATGAACAAGTCACTGAGCAGATATTTATGCAATGGATAAATAGTCCTGTGGAGTAAATGCTTCCCTCCATTTTACTCAGACAGCTATCTTGACCCTTTTTATCTAGAACCCAGATGTTGATGTCTTCATGGGTCATTGCTGGTGCACCCCATTTCCACAGAGCTTTCAAGTGAAACAAGGAGCTTCAAAGTAAAATATTTCAGTTGCTTAGTATGGAACTGAGTGGAAAACAGCAGGGCGTGATCAGTCATCAGCATTTTTCATGCACTCCTCCATCATTTAGTATGAGCTCATGTGCAGATTTGTCCTTGCTTCCCTGCCAGAGGAATCTCAACAGAGAGTATGTGTTTCTGGGGAGGATCAAGGGAGAATTTGGCTCACAGAGCTGTTGTTAATGAGGCTTGAGAGGTCGTTGTGTCTGAAAGAAACATAGATGTGCCTGGGAGAAACCATCAGCCACCAAAAAACCAGAATTGATTCTTGAGGAAAGCAGAAAGAAAGTCCTTGAATGCTTTTGATACCTCATTAGTTTTAAAACAGTTTTGTCATCAGTTTAATTCTGCATCCTGGCAGGTGGAGTTTCATCAGGTGCTAAAGCAGTTTGCACTAGGAAAATGGCATTTTGCCTTCGAGGACAGAGCCAAGAACACTGTATAAAACCAGCACTTTTCATGTTTTAGGAAACCAGATGAAATAGATTAACTCTACTGCTTTGTACTTTCACTTTCTTTCTCTTAAAAAAATTATTCCTAAACTCACAGAAGGCGGCACCCCTCTTTTAAATGCCATCTGAGCTAAAGCACAGCCATGTGGGAAAGGAGGGCTGGCCATTCTGTGCAGTCAGAAAACAAGAATTGAAATACATTCAGCAGTTCTTGTTTAATTCTCACTAGCTGGCCAAACAGAAAACTACTTCTCCCGATTGTCCTGAGGAATTATTGTGAGTTCCCACCAGCCCACTTCAGAGGACCTTGGGTCACCCTGATAGCATAGAAGTACACAGCTCTGTAGACCCTACAATCTTCACTCAGATTGCCAAGGGATTACATCAGTCTAGGGCAAAAGATCTTTCATATGTCTGTCACTTTCTGCCCAAACATCCTTCTAGGTCTATGCACACATGCAAACCTGACTTTTTAATTACCTCATTCTTCACAAATGCTTATGGAGAAGCAAGTTGGCCAGCAATTATAAAGACCTTTATGGAACCTATATTTTAATTTAAATTTATTTCCTAATTTAATGGCAATGAATTCATGGTCACAATATAAAAACTAGAAACCTTGAGATTTTGGTATCTCAATCAGTGCCTGTCTGCTGGAAGAACATCAGATTGCATTCCTGGGAGATTATGCCTAACAGGAATGCAGTTTGGGTGATTGGTTCAAGGTGGCATAGTTCTGAAGTAGTTGTTAGATCTAAGGCACTAATTTAGAAAAATGAACCTGCAGTAATTACATGAAAACAAATAACAGTGCTTGGCTTAGCTGTATCAAATTGATCAGAGGATATATTAATTTTCTATGTGGATAATTCTTGGCTTTTTTTAGTTCAGCCAGCTCCCTCATAGCCTTTTTGCCCAGTCATTCAAGCCTTTGAACATGTTAATCCTTCACATTTCATTTTGTTTGAATTGTTTCATTAATTATGAGCTTCATTACATATGAACATTGGTTTTGATTGTTCAGTAACCCTAAATATACATGATCTTTCTAGAAAGTTAATATGCTTCTGCATAAAAATGTGCATTAATAAATGAAGTCTGCATTTTCAAATGTCTGCTGTGATTGATCAAGTCAGAAAATTGATGGGCATCAGAGCTACCAAGTCAACATTCTATTTTGAAAATAGGTTAACCACTTGGCCCATTTTCTGCTTTCTCTGCATTTGCCAATGTCAGGCTCAGGGTCCTTTGTCCTGCATCTGTGCTAGGTCCTGAAGTTTTGTCTCTCTTGAAGCTGCTTCATTATTCATCAATGACTGTGTTTTCACTGAGATGAGACCTTCAGCATTTCACAGGAGATCACCCCCCACCCCCCAGTCATTAGGCTTCTGACAACCCTACCTTTCACTTTCTCTCTCATTAGTCCCACGGCCATTTGTTTATTCCATACAGATTGAACATGATAATCCCAAAAATATGTGCATGTTTGGGAGACAAGGAGGAGCATTCTTCTGTAGTAAGTCACTGAACCACATTGTGGTTATGTGAGGGTGATGCCCTGGGGAAAGGGATGTTAAATTGCACTGTAACTCCCTTCTTGGAGAAACATGACACGTGAGTGTTTTCATCTTAACATGGAGCTGGGCCAGGTTTTCAGCAAGATCTGAGAGTGAAACATTCTCACAGGAATCACAGCTGAAACGTAGCATGTGTTCCTCAGGTGCTTGGGATCAGAGCAGGATTTAAACCTTCCTGTAAGTCAGGGATGACTTAAGTTTATTTTTTTCCCATGGTAAAGATACAGACAAGCTCTTATCTCTGAATTTTGTTGTTCAGATAAATTGTTCCTAATGAAGAGAACAGAGTCTACTATACAAAGGCATTATGGGATCAATCAACTGAGTATAATGGGCCTATACATTTAGATTTCAAGGCTCAAGTGAATAAAATTTTGCACTTTAGTTAGTATGCAACATAACAAGCTGGCCCACTAAAATACTGTTTGTGAGCAAATTGCAGCTCAAGGTAAGAGTGTCAGGATCTGCTTTGTGCAGAACTGTTTGAGCATGTCTGTACACACAGCTATGTATCTATCTTTCTAGGTGCAAGCAGAAAGCACTCACATATGTCACTTCTTTTGCAGGTGGTGAAATCCAATCCCTCTGAAGAAAGTCCACACATAACAATGTCGTTATCAAGGCACTACACACTGGAGAAATATTTCGGCAGTCAAAGCAAGCTATCACAACTGGAGGACTATGCAACAAATTCACAGTCCCCATATCATGTCCGAGGTCCAATCAATCAAGTTTATTCTGAAATCCTTCTCAGCAGGCTCTGTGCAAGTAAGAAGGAGCTTGTCAGCACATAGCCTTTGCTGAATATAGTGCTGGGACTCGAGATGTGCCACCACATGAGTGAAAGTAGTGAAAGACCATGGTGAATTTCTGACATGCTTGTTTGATTGGCTGCAGAGACACCAACAGTTTGGGACACATGACATATTGCCTAAAACTTTATGAAATCAAGGTATGCCTGGCAACGATGTGGTGTCAAAATGGAAGATGGAGGTTTGCAAAGGAGAGAAGAGGGGAAGTTACTTGGACTGTTGCCAAAGGCTGGAACAGCTGCAGCTCAAGCAACTGTGTATTAATGACAATAAAGAGAAAGAAATATATACACTTGAACTATTTGGAAAGGACTGCTTTAGCTCCTCAGCACTATCTAGTTTTCTATTTATAGAGACACTGTAATATTTTAATGTATTTAGAAACTGGCTACATTCCATTTTAAAGAGTTTTATTTTATGTGGATGGATTCCCCTCCAATATCAAACCTTTTCTATTTAGACATTTGGTTTATACAATTTGAAAACGTCTACTAGCCTTTTACTGAGGATGCCAAGTTTTGAACCCCAGTGTTTTTAGTGAAAACACACCCCTTCTTTGTATCTTAGTTGGAACAGATGTCTACTCTATTTTTTTGCATGTTCTAAAGCTAATCTAGAGATAGATTACTTAGACTCGAGACTGATTATAATTGTCTTGATGTAACATGTAAATATAGTGAATATGTTAACATAACCCTTACTTATGGTGTCACTTTAGGAGAGTGACCATATGCAGCAATAGTGCTTAGATATTTGCTTCAGTGTCTACCTTGGCTTGTAAGCCAGGAAAGTATTCTTGGAAGTGTCATTTCTTTAATGATTTATTATAAAACACTGCCAATGTGTGAAGCCAGAACCACAAACGGAAGAAAAATACCCTTTGCAAGCACACATAAGAAGTTCAGGATCTGGTTTTTAATCTGTCATGAGGAATGTGTGATACAATGGGAGCATAACGTACTGCCTGTGTTTCATGTGTAGCAGGGACAAGACCTTTTCTGAATGCCAGCTTCATGCTGTAGCCCAGCTACATCACTGATGTTTGCAGACCTACTGGGGGTGAAATCCCAAGGGCAGATTTTACCACTGCAGGGGGAACTGTCTGCTGATCTCCTGCATTCACAGTTGTGTTGCCCTGATGGGAAACCAAGCATGATCGAGGCTTAGCAGCCAGGTAATGGGTTAATGGCACCTATAAGACTGTTCTGCCTTCAAATTATCCAGTTAATATCCAGTATCTTTATGAATCCAGTCATGGAGCAAGGAATCAAGACACCTCTCTCCCCCATCATACACTGGAGAAGGGAGTCAGAACCAGGTAAGTAGAAGTCTAATGAAGGATCCACCAAGCTCTGAGGCATGCTTCCTCCTTTACAATTTTACATATAATCCTCCACTAGCTTCTGCTGTCTTTGGGAAAGGAAGCTGCAAACAATGTCAGTGAATAAACAAATAAGCACAGAACTAATCACCATTTTACACACCTGAGTAGCACACAGGGTATAGTCCTACTCCTATACAGAAATGGGACTAGAAATACATAACACTACATTTGAGATTTGCCACAGATCCTTACACTCGCCACAGTCTGTATCCCTAGCTAACGTTTTGTTCATTCTTGCTTCAGATAAGATATGTGAAGATATGACAGGAAATTGTCATGCAATATGGAGTTTGGCTTTCCTAGATGATACAAAGTTCTTCTAAAAGAGGATTTGACATATCTAACTTAGGAGACTTTCCTCTATACTGACAAAGCTCCTAGTTCTGCTTCTGTTAAGATTTTTTGTGTAGCTCATTTAAATCCACATGCTGTTATTGTTATTGTTCTGTACACAATTGTTTTTAAAGCATAAACTGAGGTTTTATGTTTGGAGTTTTTTTTTTTAATCAAAGCCTATTGCTGAAGCATCAGCTATAATGATGAAAAGGAACAAGCTGACTTTGTTATACTGCAGCTGATATCAGAAAATGTGCAAATCATCACTTCTGCTTTCAGCACAAAATGGTTTACATGTGCTGCACATCCAGATGTCTTAAAGTTTTCCAAATTTTTTCAATTGCATCAAGTGGAAATTTTCCTGTGTGCTTTCTATTTTTTACATGTCTATGTACATACATATGTCTGTACACAACCATTGGCAAATTGGTCTTTATTTAAAGGAGTTCTTTGAATGAGTTTTTCCAACACTATATATGATCCATGTAATATTAAGAATAAACAGAGGGAAAACTGAAACAGGCAGACTAAAACAGATACCAATGTACATTTTTCATGATTTAACTTTAAAATACATCTAGCATTTGTAGGTATGCAAAAAAAGAGAGCTGAGATCAACATGGAAGCATTGCTTGCTAATACACATTAAAATTCACAGATTAAGACAATAAAAAATTTAACATATTTGAATTCCAGTGAATGTGCTATCAATGGTTTACTCTAGAATTATCACATCTGCTGTGACATTTTGCTTGAATAACCATTAAAATGTTCCTACTATATTAAGACTGATTGATATAGTAGAATTTTTCCCTCAATATATTTATCTTAGTCCCATTACTTATCATTAAAATGGCAAAGTACCTAATTGTCAAGGTGAGTCCCACCTCCTCATACAGGCATGAATGGCCCTGGAAGTAATCAAGTTGGGGAACAAGTACACCAGGAAGTGATGTTCGCTGATCAATATCTGCCCAGTAGCACAGAGTTTAGCCTGTAATGAGAGTATTCTTTCAGCTACAAGTAGAGAGACTGAAGGTGTGCTGGAAATAGATAGATAGATAGATAGATAGATAGAGAGAGAGATAGAGAGATAGATGCTCTGACACACACAGCATCAATCTCAGCTATTCTTACTGTTGCATTCCTTTGAAATTCAGCTGAAACTGCAGTATGATGTACTAATGTCCAATGAGTTATAACTCCGCATCGCCACATAGCTGCATAGGTGTCAAACAGTGATTTGCGATTGAGCCTTGCAGGACAGAATTCCCCCGTGATCAATTTCATCTCAGTGAGTGTCTTTGGAATAACTGGCTGTAATAAACCATATTTTCCTATTTGTAGGGAAATGCCTTGACAACTCAGCTCTGTCATTGGAGATGGTATATTTCAAATATAGCAAGGTGCTGAAAGAATGGACTACAAATACTAATTTATGTTCAGTATTCAGTTGAAAATGTTAATCTTTAGAATAATCTCTTTCACACTGTTAAATATAAGGCCTTTATTTTTATGTTCTGTGACATATTAAAGGGACATCAAAGTCAATATATTTGCTTGGTGGGTGGGGTAATGGGGCATCCA
This sequence comes from Agapornis roseicollis, assembly GCA_002631895.1. Classification (NCBI taxonomy): domain Eukaryota; kingdom Metazoa; phylum Chordata; class Aves; order Psittaciformes; family Psittacidae; genus Agapornis; species Agapornis roseicollis. The sequence goes on from NDXB01015961.1 coordinate 99,504, forward strand.
ATTACCTCAAGGTTGAAATAACCACTTGTAGTTGCTTCTGCTACTATGCTGAGCCAAAGAGAATGCTTTGAAGATGCAAATATGTGTGATATTAAGTTGACTGCAGTCCAGGGATCTTTCAGATTACTTTTTTAGAGTAAAGCAATTTTTTAGAGGTGCAGTGAGCTATTTGGCACAGAGTCAAACTGCTAAACAAGCCTCTGTAGGCTCACATGAAAAATATAATCTTACCTTTTTGTTTGCCTTCTAGCCTTGCAGCTGGCTTGTTTGCCTCACTGTTATGACTATCTGTACCTCCTCTATTCCACATTAGCCTTTCTTTCAGATGACCCAAGAAGTTTCAGTTTCATAGTCGAAGCAGCTCTTGGAAATCTGAGAGATGATGGTTGCAAGTTCAAGCTGACTCTTCAAAATACCAATGCTATTATCTTGATATTTTTGTCAGTTTAACAGCAAAGATTTACCAAGTGCAGCAAGGGTAGAGCAAGCCTCTTCTTCAGGGCAGTGATTTTCCCTGATGAATTTTAAACAGCTGTGCTGTGGTAAGTGCTTAGTTTGCACCAGTGCTTATTAGCTCTTCTTGTAGCTTGCCTTTGCCAAGTCAATATCCATCTTTCAAAATCCACTGCCATCTTTACCTGTATAAATCCTAAAAAAAGCTCCAGAATACTCAGTGTATAATTCAGGCATACCAATGTATTGGTGCTGGTGCATATCCTACAGTATTTACTGGTACTTTCATGCTACCCACTGAACAGAAAAGCCCTAACTACACAGTAAAAACATGTTAAGCATTTTAGCTGTGCCAGCCTGTGATTTGGTGGTGCTAAACAGCGTTGCATGTGTCAGTCTAGGCCAGTACCTAGAGCCAAGTGTCCAGAAATCTACTCAAGTCTTTAACTTAAATGGGCAGGATGGGCCCACAGGGTTACAACAAGAGCTCCCTGCAGCACTGGTTTCTACTGAAATGGACTTGAACCTTTCCTAGGTTCATTCATCTGGCTACTTGTCCAGCTCCTTGGTAGCTGTGGGCAGCCCTTCCATGTTCAACAGCCTTGGCAAGGTATACTGTTAAGTATCCCTGAACTGAAGATGAAGTGTATGTTTAACTGAAATCTGAACTGAGGTCTTCGTGAAACACAGCACCTACTCAACATTGCCTTGATTTCTTCTAGAATTGAGCTGCTCTAATGAAAAGCAGAATTCAGTCCCTTTCAGCTGATTCTCAGGTAATGGGGTCTTTTTCCCCACTGCTTGCTTACATGAAATAAAGGGAAGGATCTTCTCTGCATGCTCCCATCAAACACAGTGAGATGAGCTGTGTTTGCATGCAGTCACTGCAGTAGATATTTCATCACATACCTCATTATAGGGACAAAATTCCCATGGCAGTTGGTGTTTTCAATATTACATCTCGAGCTGGATGAGGCAATGCAGTGTCTGCCTGCACCACCTGCCCTGGTGCTGCTCTCAGGCTGCTGGGTAGGTTCTGAGTGAATACTGCAGAACTAAAACCCTTAAGTAAGGAATCAAAACGCCTCAGACACATTTTGGTGAAGTCAGGCCAGTTACAAACAGCTCACTGCAGATCAAGCGGGAGAAACTAAAGTTGGACTTTGAAGTCAGTAAATGCTATGGGATACTGCCAAGGTTTGAAGACCAGATCTGTGTTTGGCAGTTTCTCACTTGCCATGTTCTGAAAATATCTTTTTTTCTTTCCTTTTTTTTTTTTATCATTATCAATTTCCATATTTCTGTTATGATTCTCTGGGATTAAGGAACTTCCCTGCCTGATAATGACTGTGCAGACTCCCCAGATGGTAGTCAAATTTTCTATATATCAGAGGAGTTTTATTATTTCTGCATTTTTTTTTCTTTACTTCCACATGCCAGCTCTAAGGATTTTGTATATTTACAGTTAATCATCAATGGCTTTAGTTCTAATAGCTTTAATGCTTTAGTTACTATAGCTTTAATGACTCCAGCATATTCAAAGACACCTGATAATCCCTATTTAAACTAATAGAAACACACTTAATCCTTAAAAACTCGACCTTGTAAGTAATTAGACAACACAGCACCCAGCATGACCTAGCCCATAACTGGCTTTCTTTAAAATAGAGAATCAGTTACATCTTCATATGTAATAATGTGATGTTGTCTCTTACTGAAGTTTTTACTGGAGTCATTACAATTTGAACATGATTGTGTGGACTGATAAGCAGGTTGTTTTTTAAATCTCAGGGCCTTTTTTGAGCTCTCTTGACAACAAATGGTATCTATTAGCTACTATAAAGTCCTGTTTCAGCATCTTTTTTGTACTTAGTCCTGACCTGTTATTGTAAAATACATACATAGAAGAGGATTTTCTGCTGGTGGTAAAAGGTTAAATCATAACAGGTCTTATTGCTCCACCTGTTGCTGGTCCTAAATTCCACATTGCATCATTTCTTGCAGTAACAAGGAGTCAGGGTCTAGTAACCCTGTAGTGCTGCTGTCTGCATGGCTCCCCTGCCTCTAGAACAGTCCAGTGCTGGAGCCTTGATGGAGCCATCATAATAACACGCCTTCAGCTATGAAACGCATAGAGCAGAGCCTGCAGACATACTTAAAACATGCCTGTTGTGATAAGTTCAGCCTGGAAGTCAAGGATGACATTTTCTAGAGACTATTTTCAGGCACCAGAACCTGTATTCCTCCTTAACACTAGATATTTAACTGAGGCATTTTAATTGTGAGTGTGGTCACATTAAACTTCTTTGCACTCATCACAGAAAGACCAAGATCTAAATTATTCTCTAGAGGTGTCTATTGCTTCTACAATATTGCTTACCATATAGGAAACATAACGTAACTCCCAGAATTGTGTGATAGATGCCTAAAGTTTTGAGACACGAATTTCAACTCAAGAGAGAACTGGCTGTGGGATTCACTGTGCAGGTAGAAGATGCTTTTGCATCTGCTCTTTGCTCATTTAAACATGGATCTTGGTCAGAAGCCGCCACCACCACCAGAACATGTTCCCGAGCATGGCCTAGGGTAGTATATTCTCAACATCTGCTCAATTGTACAACAATACACTGAATCAGAGGGAAGCCAGCCCTGTAAGTAACCGGGTGAGCAAAATATTTGATGGTAATATAGGATATGCAGGTTCAAGACCCTTTGTTTAAGAAAATGAACAAATCTCTGTCTATTGCATTACAAGGGGACTAGGTAAATGTCTCTCTTACCATGAGAAAAGCCAGGCTGACAGGTGTTTAACTCCAGAAGGCTCCTTTTCAACTTTAGTGGTAGGTACCTGGTTGGTATCTGATAGTTCCAGCTTCTAGCACTTGCGCTTGTACTAGAATTGCGTGGCAAGCCTAAGTAATTTAGGGGATGGTGACTACTAAGAAGTAAAGCATCTAGTAGGTATAAAAAACCTGAGCCAAACACCTTGATCACATACATCATTTTGGCTGTGAAGGACTTATTGCACTGATCATCTCTCCACAGAAACACACACACACCCCAGCACTACTGTCCTGTTAGTTTGTGTTTTACAGCTGTTCATGTAATTGCTAACTCACTTCATTCAAAACAATACATGCTAGAATAGACCTCTGTGAGTTAGAGTGTAAACTAAACTGGACAATTTCAGATGATTTGGTGTGGCCAGCTGTTAAATAGCATCTATGCCAGGAAGTGAATGGTAGCATCCCTGAAGACATGAAGGGGGAAAGCAGATAGTGAGCTGGAGGCAGGATGGAGCTGACAATCTCTCTGCAAGTTAGCTGCAGACAGAAACAGCATCCTTCCCCTCTGAAATCCTGCTGATGGACTTGTGCTGCAGATCCTGGGGTTTGCATGCCTGGCTTCAAAGCATTATTCTTAAATTAACATGAATAAATACCCGATACAAATACAAGTCTGTAAGCAAGACAAAAAGTGTCAAAATCAGGAACATCCAAATGTTAGGTAACTATATCTAACTGTGCCTAGATAGTCCTGAGGAACTATAATGAGTCTATAAAACAAGTTAACACCTGCTCCTCACACTTTCATTAATTAAGATTCAGTAGAGATGCAAGTCATTTTAATGAGTGATCTGCCACTCCACAGGAGCCAGTCTGGAGTGGAGGCTGTCTCAACAACACTGCAGTTACCACACGTTTATCCAGCTTACCATCTTCAGTGCTGCTCTAGCCCAGGCATTTGGGCTTTTTCCTAGGGTCTGAGGGACAGGCTATCAACCCATGAGTCATTATTTGTCCCTCAGGTTAACAGTTTTCTCTAGTTTGGACTGATACCCTACAGAAAACCCATGTTTTGACTGTGGAAAGGTCAATTCAGGTGTGCTGACCTACCTGTAATATATCAACACCCAAATAACAGTAACACCATTGCAACACTATGGAGTTCAGTCCTACAGCTACTAGGAGAGAGTTGGTACAGTAGCACAACCCAATCTTGCACAAGCAAAGTGACTGAGAACTGTAAACCAGCCAAGGGCAGCACTTGCACTTCTAGCAAGACTTTTCTTGCTCCCTGCCATGGGCTTGCTTTAATTTCTTCCATTTGGGAGCATAAGACCTAGCCTTGCTCTCTGCACCATAACCAGGCATCTGCTTCCTGAGGCCTGGGGAAGCTGGGATCATCCTGTCCCTTACTATTATCCCAGACACACATTTCCTGGGATGTTTGTAAGTGAAAACACCACACTGACTGTTGCCTGGTTCAAGGTTGTCCTTGCCTTTGCTGGGCAAAGGCTTTCTACACAGAGTATAGAAGATCTTGGTAAGGAAAACTGATGGAGAGAAAAGTCCTTTGGCACATTTAAGGTTTTGGCAGTAATTCAATGCAGACAAGTTGCTGAAGTGAAAAGTATGGCTAATGTCCAAGTGGCAGCACACTTCAATATAAAATGAAAGAAAAATCAAGGCTTCATTTACAAGGGCTCTGGTAAAATTCTATGACACAACACTGGCAGTTTTCTCTTATTTGTGTCTTAAAACCTTTCACAAAGCACTGTGGAGGAACCTAGCCTTTTGGGGTTTTTTTTGTTTGTTTGTTTCAGATGGAATATTTGCAGGTTTTTTTCTCACCACACAATAATATTGATGGTAATGCAAGCTATGCTCAACAGGCAGAAATCTAAGGTCCAGCTCTACCTTGTTTACGCATGATATCTTATTATTTTTGAAGGAAAAGAAGATGCCCAGCATAAGTACTCAGTATCTTTCCAGGTTATTCTTCATAGATTTAGAGACAACTACTATGAAAGTGTCTAAGCAAATGCTGTCACAGCCACGCATTCAGCTGCTGTTAGTGGACCTGCTCCCTGGATCCAAAAATATTTTATGGCCCAGTCTAAGAATGCAGATCAATCTAGTCAACAATGCAGATAATACTGTTTGGTATTATTTTCTTGCGCATAGTTCCAACCTGTGGACCTGCTACCTGAGTCCTTCTCCTCATGTATAGACTCCTTCCTCCAACTGTTTACATTTTTATTTGAAAGAATCCCCCAAAAGGGCTTCCAGAGGACTGGAAAATGACAAACCTCAGAAACCCAAAGTTCTTCAGGTTTGCCCATGTTTTACTTGGATGCACACACTGTGCTGTGTGAGCATGACTGCATGCAACCAATTCATGGGATTTTCTGGCCCACGCTGACAAGTCCTGCAAACAAATAGTTCCCATTCTATTCCAGAAGCATTCCCAGCTTTCTTCTTCTCCTACCTTTCGTTGAATATTCCTTTGTAAAATCTTTCAGACTTTTTTTTCCACTTTCATCATTTTGCCTTTCTTGTGAGGTTGCACACTTTCCATCTCCTCCTGTCCCTGTCTGTGAGCAGTTGACTGACCTCATTTTGCAATCCCCACACACCACCTTACCCTGCCAACTAGCGTTCAGTTCTCATCTGGTGAAGCTGTGCTGTCCATCAGCTTTCTTTTGGTTGACAAGTGGTGAAGGCTTTGTGACCAGCTGGTGTGCTACCATGCTACAGCCACATTCATAAGGATAACAGGCTACCTTGACAGCAAAGCCAACAGACAAGTTGTTTGGTTTGTTCCGTCAGAAGGTCAGAGACAGCTGTACAGCCAACTTATAACAACCTTCGCATCTCAGCAAGCCTCTGGACCCAGCATGCCTTTCCTGAGCTAAGACTCCTTGTGTTGATAACTGGGGTCCACTGCATGACTAAAATCTCTTTGAAGTAAAATCTGTGAGAAGATGAAAATTAAAGTAAGGTGGGAGTGAATTTCAGTTTTCCATGTTCCCTTACAACAGCCACGTCCTTGTCTCCCTTGTTTTGTTTGCCTGTAAATGAATTTCACCAAATCTCTGTTTTCATAGAAATATGTCCTACCTACCCTTTAATCTTCCATCACATGTGCCTGTTTAGGTGAAATTGCACAGTGTATTTACACAGGCATCTCTTCCTTTTTAGCTGGTCCTAGTCTAATGACGTGTACTAAAGGAAGGGAGGTTTTGTCTTGTTGAGGTGGAGACCCCTGATTTAAATAGGTGGAGCTGTACTCCTGTAACATAGCAGATTCAGGACTTTGACGAGTAAAGCACACCAACTCTCACACTCACACGTGTGTAAGTGGTCTCAGGAGTCATATTGTAAAGCAGTCTACCTTGTAACACATCACCTCAGCATACAGCTTTAAGTGTCTTAAAGCTTACTTCTATAAAAAAGTTGTTTCCATAGCTCCTGGCCCCTTTCTGAAACTCACAGATTCTGAAGCTAGGGAGTAGTTTTACATCTGATTATTTTTTTTAAAAACAGTTTGCTTATTTTTGTAAGGCAGGTAAATTTAAAGTCAACATACAGCTCCTCTATAGCCACAAACATCACAATGAAGCTTTGTCCTCTGATATTGCTGCAGGGATCTGATTCAGTAGACACTTACTGTTGAGTTTATATGACTTAAATATAGTTTGATATACTTTGATTCAGCAGACATTTATTTTTCTGCTTTACTTATGCTGTACAGATAATGCCATTTATTCCTTGAAAGTCGTCACAGATAAAAAAATAGAAACCATATGGAATGTTTGCAAGCTCTGTTTTTTTTTTATAACCAGATCTGGGAATATGCTCCTCTCCAGTTTGAATACATATGATTCAGTTAATATTTTGTATTTAGGCTTCCCTGCTGAACCAGGCTTTGCCACTGACAGTTATTATAACAGTACGAGCCATTTTTATTGGTAAAAATAATTTACCCTCTGTCATTCAAATTCAGTTAATATTGTTGTCTTGGCTTTGTCAGTATACATGTACCTCTCAATTTCTATATTTACCAGAAGAAGGGTGTTCATGGAGACATGATTTTTTGACATTGCTACAGTACCATTTTCAACCTCAAATGTAAAACTAAAAACAATACATCAGTGCTTCAAAACCGTGATAATTTGTGACAGCTACAATAAAACAAAATATATTGAGTTCCCTTTCATACATTTTTGCACCTGAATCACACACTCAGACTTCCTCTACAATCATAAAAGCTTTTAATTATATGTGTCTGTTAAGTTGTACTTCAAAACACAAGCCAAGTATCACCAAGTGAGTCTGAAACTCTTTCCAGTTGAATCACCTGCGCTATTGGCCAGCATATTGTGACATCCTGGATAGCCTCAGGGTTAGATAGACAAGAAGTGCACAGAAATACTGGAATGGCATGCTAGTGAGGTCACTTTTCTCATAATAAAAATAGAAATCCCTTATTACCTTCCTCCCCTTTGCTCTAACAGACATTGAAGAGCTATAACAAGCATTGGAAAACACAAGATGAGGTGCAGACAGCAGTGGTCATTTCCAGAAAACAGGCTCTCTTTCCTTTCTTTTTCTGATTTTGGACCAGGCCTGTTGTGTATCATTGTGGTGTTTGTCCAGGAATGAATGGATTCTCCTGGGACCCTTGCAGATAACACTCCCCAGGGTGCAGCTGAAAAGGGCGTATGTTCCATTCAAACACAGATAAGAGGAATTCCATTAACCAAACATATTTCTTAATCACTTCTGTAAAAATAGCCATAGATATAAAGAAAATCAGAAATGAAGCACCTGTTGGGCTCTCACACATGGAAGTACAAGCACAGCTGGGGCAGACCCATGAGATGGAATAAATTCTACTGCAGCTGCTGAGGATACTCAGGAAATAAAATAGATTAATATTTACACAAATGAGAAGTTAAAGCACTTGATGACCCTGCCTGTTGTCCTTCACTGACTGAAGGGCAGGAAAATTCTGAACCATAATTGAATTTTCTGAGCAATAACGAGGGTTGAAAGTGTTTGCTGTGACCATATTGAAACTGTATAAATGTGTCTAATTTCTGGGCAGAGACATTAACCTGTTGTTAAAGTTGTAAATAAATTGTTCATTCAAGAGGGAAACTTAATACTGTGTGTGCAATTAAAATGAGATATTTATGGCACCATGGCACTTAATTTTACAGCTGTGTTTGTGAGGCCCTTTGCACTTCATCTGAAGTATCTTTCACATTGTGAAAAGCTCCTCACAAAGATCAGAAGCTGCAACTGGCAAGAGGTTCCAGCCCTGTCTCTGCAGGATGGGTGAGGAAAGGCAGAGGGGGTGACAAATTGCCCAGATCCACTGTCAGGGTCAGGAATAGCTGCTGCACTTCAAAGGGGTTAAGACTCTTCCTTCAGAGGTGTTTATGGAGTCCTGACATCACCCAGACTTTCCAAGGCAACACTGGACCGTGTGCCTCCTGCTTGCCTCTCCTAGCAATGGTTAAGTATCTGTAGTGCCTCCTGCACAGGGATGGTGTAGAGGGTGCCTTGCCCTACTCTCCAGGGTGAAACCCAAGGCATGTTTACTGTTGCCTGTGCCATGCTAAGGGATACTCCCCTCTGCTCACATGAGTAGGGAAATTGTAGATGATCAGGCTGCACACTGACCTCATTTTCACTGGTGGTCACTGAAGATTCTCACAGCAGTTGAACCCTCAAACATCTCAAAAAACAAGAGTCAAAGTAAGCTTTCAAATAAATAAATAATTACTGGGACAATAAGAAACTACCTGTGGGAAAGGCATAAAGAAAACCCAAATCACCTGCAAACAACCCGAACTATTCCCTTTTATCCCCACAGACCTTAACTTTTTCATTATTTCTGTCTTTGCTATTACAAGGTTGCTGAGATGTCAAACCCCAGCTACTTTGGTAACTGGCCAATTTAGCAGAGTTCAATTAGTTGGGGACAGACTAAACTCTGTAGACTTTGGCATCTTGCCTGTGGCTACACACATTTTAAACCACAACCACCCTGCCTTATGCAACAGGGGATAAATATCACAGCTGCAGGGATATAGCACAGGTAAGATCTCCAAAGCTGAAAGACTGTCTGTGACAAGAGTGCTGAGAGCTTTAAGTGGGTTCAAATACACCAGTGCCAGGCCCAGCCAAAAAAAAAGATACATGTTAGAAAGAGAGGAGGGGGTCACTAAGGAGAGGAAATAGAGGGTGGCTCAGGAAGCAGGTAACATTGAACACTGATTTAGCAAGATTAAGTAAGACTCAAGGAAGGATTTTATGTTTATCAGCTAATCCAATCAAAATTTTCAAAGTCATGTAAAACCTGTTCAATGCAACCTGTAACCATTTGACATTAAAATGAATCCTTACAAAGGAACAGATTACATTCTTACTAGAGAGTTTCTTGCACCTTTATTTTGAAGATCTGCTGTGCTTACCATCAGTGAAGAGATATAATTTTACATGGACCGGTTACATTCTGGCCCAGAATGTAACTGTATGATTTTTTAATTTTTATTTTATTTTTATTGATTAAAAAGTGCTAAGTGGGAATGGTGAAAGATGTGAAGCAAGGAGTGCGGAGGGTCTAAAGGAAAAATGCTGAGACAGAAAAGATGAGATTAATGTGCTGAAATGGGTAAGATCATTGAAACTGGGAGGAAGGGTGGGCAATGAATGGAGTTTTGGGATTTTTTAAATGTTGTCATATAACTTGAAAAATTAGGCCATTCCTTCTTCCCTCTCGCCACCACATTGTGGTAGCAAGTGACTGCAGGCATCCTGTGGTTCCAACACAATACCATTCACTCCCATTTCTTCCTAAGCTTCATCCTTTTGAAACTAGCCTTGTAGGTAAATTTCCACATAGACACAAGTAGTCTGATTAGTTGACCAAACACTTTATGGACTAGGCACACATCTGTGCCTTGATGAGAATATAATAAAATGAGTGCCAGCATTGCATTATGACAAGTTACAGAATAGATTCTTTTGTTTCCATTATTATGCTCATTCGAAGGTTAAGTACCTCATTAGAAATGGAAAAACTAGGTCCTAATCATGGGTTTCATGATCATGTGCCACCTGACACCAACAAATTAAATCTGTCTCTCAAACCCAGTTCTCTTGTCACAGAAAGGCAAGGATTCTATACACATGAAACATGTCACTATTATGTGATATAACGGAATTATTGTTATAAGAGATGTGTGTGAGGTGTTAAGGCAAATTAGCAGTTGGGGCAGGAATATGAACTGAGTTACCCCTAGGAGAACAGCTCCCCCTCCTTCCTCTACCTGTTGTATACCTAAAATACAGCAAACTCCTTGTGAGCATGCTGCTTCTGTGCACACAACCTATGTGCGTGTATGCACATATGTGTTCACACAGAGAGAGTATCTTATCCTGCTTATCTCAGGAACTTCTGCATAAAGCTTCCACTAAGAGCTAAAAAATAGTAGTGTTAAACCCTCAGAGGAGTCTGATTTAAAAGCTAAATAAGAAATACTTCCAGACTTCCCCTCTCCACTAAGGTGACTTGGGTTTTTCCATACACTTAGTTACCATTTTCATCAAACTGTAATTACCACTTAGAAGCTCTGCTACAACAGCCAGCAGCACCAACCCTTCTCTAATCTCATACACTTTATCTACAAAAGAAAAACTCTTAAAAGCTTAAATAATGCTGCTTTAAGTATATATAAAAAAAAAAAAAGAGCAAATTTTATGTCAGCGAAAGATTTCATTTTGCATAATATCTCCTAGAGCATTTCATGTCCTCCTCAAAACAACCAGGGAAATGAATTGGTGGCATAAAGGTGCACTGTTATCAAACACAAATTTACTACTCATTTTAATTTTTAGTAGCAATTATGATGTGGGTGAAATTAGAATGGAAATTTTTTGTTCCATATCTTTCACACCCCTCTTGGTTATGCTTTGAAGCCTTATCAGCCTTCTCTTGAAACATTTTATTTAATCCTGGTATGTCAAAATTGATACGTAAAAACTCCAGAGTAAGTCTAGAAAATCCCGACAGTTTATACTGTCCGTGTCAGAGAACAAAATTTGCCAGCAGCACTTTGGAAGAAACCTGTATTTACTCCCAGGATCCCCCAAAACAAAAGCAGATCTCAAGCACTCACAAATATTGGTTGAACCAGGACAGTCTTCAAGTTAGTGGCCACACAGAACAACAGACTCCAAAATCAAACCGAGTCCCCTCTCCCTAAGCCCTAGCTTCCTGGCAGCACATCACCAACAGATGTAGACTGCCAGGAGATCTGCTCAGCAGTTGATTAAGCAACTGTCTGGAGTTACAGGCTTCAGAAAAATTATTTGGAGGCCACACTATCTTTCTTATGTATTTTTTGGTAAGGATGGAAGGGATTGTGAGAAGCTGCTTTTTCATTGCCTTTCAAGTACTACTTTGCTATTTTCTATATATCCATGCACATAACAAATGCAGTTCTGTATACTGTGTTGTGCAGCTGTTATTAAGATAATATTAAGGGTAGCTCTGGAATCACTACATGTTTGTGAGGTCTGTTTGTGAGGTGTCCATCTGCCATCATGTCATTACTAGATGCACTTCAATTGATGTCCCAGTCACTTGTGAACTCAGGATGCCAGGTCTGAGTTAGCAGCAGATGTGTGCATTTTCAGGCTATCAGTACCAAAATGAAAAATAGCACTGATAGCAAAAATAATGTAAAACCTCTGGACAAAATGCAGAGGGACTCAGGGAACTATTTAGGGGAGAGGGGCATCTCTCTTTTCCTCCTAACTTCCCTCTGCTCCTAGCCTGACCTTATTGACAGCCTGAGACTTACCTGTTGAGACATCATCTTTTAGAAATGCTGCAATGTAAGGAGGCATTGTACCAACAGCATAAGCACTCCTGGCCTGAAGTTTGGGGTCTCACTGCCAGGCTCTCCTCATATCCCTTCTTGCTAAGGGTACAGAGCTCTCACAGCCCTCATAGTGCAACAGCTCTGCTTGGATGCCACTGTTTTGCTGATACTGTTCCAGTTCCTTCACTGCAAAGACTTATCACATCCATGATTCCCAGGGCTGCTGGATGCCACTGTGCAGCCAGACACTCAGATGAATTGAAAGAGTACTACAGAATTTGTGCTTGGTCACCAAATGTGATAGATTTCATAGCTGAAAGGATAATCTGATTTAGAGAATACGGGAGATTTTCCTGTTTGGATGGCAGGTTTACCTCTGCTCAGTATTTTAAGATAATGGGATTATGCCCACGTTGGTTAGTAGTAGAGCCCATATGTATTGGTGGGATAATTAAGTCTGCAGTGTTGTTTTCATGTCTCTGCTGGGCATCAGAAGTTCCAGGAAAGCAAAGAAAATGTAAAGGAAGCTTTCAAAAGTGGCAACTTGTATAGAAGAATTTAACTTTGTATGTATTTGCACCTAGTAAATAAGATGGCAGACCTTGGTTTTGGTGAGAGCACTGGCCACTAACTTTTCAGAGATAATTGGTCTATCTGTGAAGAGTACTATTTTTCAAGTTATCTGCTTATTCCCACAGATTCTGTACAACAGAACATTTTTCCTTATATTACAGTGAATCATATGTGTGTGTGTATACGTATATGTATATCTGGAACTGATTCTGTCCAGATCACATTAATCATCATTAAATAAGTTACTGCTTACTTACTGCTAAATCAGTAAATTAGTAAATGTCCAGTCAGGAAATACCACCAAGCTTAGACACATTTCCTTCCTTTTTTTTTTTTTTTTTTAA